>PVJN01005410.1:0-85295 GCA_004026805.1 Lasiurus borealis | reverse complement strand
CCCGACCCCCAGGCGGCACCGGCCGCGCCGGCTCCTCCTCGGGCGCAGGAATGACAGCGGCGCCTCCAGCGGGAGCCGCGGCGGTAGGAGAGGCGGCGGGAGGGGGGGAGGAGGAGGAGGAGAAGGAGGAGGAAGAGGAGCAGGAGGAGGAGAAGGAGGAGAAGGAGGAGGAGCAGCCGCCGCCGCGCTCGCCGAGACCCCGGCGCCGCCGAGAGCGCTCGGGGAAGGACACCGCGCCGCCCGGCACTCTCTTCCGTGGAGCCTACCATTCGCCGCGCGCTCCGGAGGGGGCCTGCGCCGGCGGCCGGCGCGCCGCCCGGGCCTCCCGCGCCCCCCGCCTCGGGGACACACCCCCCCAAAGGGCGGAGGCGGCGGGAGGCAGCTCCGCGGGCGCCGGGTGGCGTCCCCCCGGGCGGGAGGCGGGGCGGGCCCGGTGCGCGGCCGGCCCGGGGTCCCCTCCCCCCGGAAGCGGTGGGGCGGCCCCCGCCCTGGCGAACTAGCGAGCGCCCCGCGCCGCGCGGGGCTGGGCGGAGGTGGGTGCTGGGGGGAGAGCGGGGTGCTTGGCGGAGGGGCCCCGCGGGGGAGCGGGCGCGGGGCGCGGGGAGCTCAGGAGTGCAGTTCTTGCCTTGCGGGTTCCTTCACACGCGGGGCGGGGTGGGGAGAGGTGGCCACGGGGCAGAGCTGGGTCTGTGCCCCGTGCGCCTCACTTTCCGCCCCCTCCCCACGCCCCCTTTGCTGCCCCGCCTCCATCGGAGCGCCCCATCCACCCCTAGACTGGCCACCCGAGCTCCATCCTCCCCTCCTACCTGAAGCCCGCTGTGCGCCCCAGGCGGAGGGGTGGCCTGAGCCGGGTCCCAAGCCTCTGAGCTGGGTTGGGGGACAAGGGGGGTGAGGCCAGGAGAGAAAGCTGGAAGGCGTCAGGGGGGTTCCCCCTCTGTCCTCCTCCCCGGAGCAGGCGGTTGGAGCCCCGCTGCCTGCCTCAGTGACCCACTCCCGCCAGGAGACCTGAGGTAACCTTCCAGTGGATAAACCCATCCAGCGCCTCTTTCTCGGAGCACAGGCTCTGCATTTCTCACTGGGGCCCTGGATTCCAGCCACCAGACCTTGTTACCATAGCAAGCCTCATTCCATGCAAATAGGACAATTTAAAGCACCAGCAACCCGCGCACTGCCATCCAGCTGGCCAGCCCGGGAGGGCGGCTCCGAGCCCACTGCGGAGCCCTCAGGCCTGGACCCAGCCTGCCCACTTTGGAGGTGCAACAGCGTCCATTGGCAGCCTACTGTGTGCAAAGTGCTCAGTAGGCATGGTCATCTCCGGAGTAAGGATTCTTATTCCCGTATGGAGATGCGATTTACCCCCAGGGGCGCACAGAAATCAATGAAACCAGGGCTGGAACTGGGTGGTCATCTGATCGCCATTGTGCCTTCAGGAGAGCTGGGTGCTGGCTTGTTTTCCGTTTCCAAGGAACCATAGACATACAGTGGTACCTCGAGATACGAGTGCCCTAACAAAAGATTTTTGAGATACAAGCCCTGGAGCGAGCGATTTTTGCTTTGAAATACGAGCAACAGTTGAGATAGGAGTCATCGTGCGGATCGGCCGGCTGCACACGACCCACCAGTTTACCTCGACTCGAGCATCTCATAGTTTCCCACGCCTCAAGGTTACGGAACGAATTAAACTCGTATCTCGAGGTACCACGGTATACTCCTGCTCCCTCCCCTGCCACCACTACGGAGGCCAGGAGGGTCTTCCATGCGGGGGCATGTGGCAGCAAATTCTCACTCTGTCCACTCTCCTCGGTAACTGGTCAGCTGGGGATGGACCCCGACGCCGGCCTCAGTCAGCACCGGTTTGGACCCACTGGGCTAACACAGGTGCTTAGACTTCCGGGCGTTTTGGAGATCAGGACTGAAGTTTGCAGTTAATTTATGGGGGTACACCACAATGCTAGAGCCCTGCATGTCTTCACAAGGGGCGTGGCGTGGGGCAGCTACCGGGAGAAACGTTTTGGTGGTTCCTGGGAAAGTTAAATGTAGAACACATATGTAACCGGTAAAGTCCACTCCCCGGTATCTACATCAAAGAGGTGCAAACACAAAGACAAAAATGTGTACACAAAAATGTACAGAGGCGCTATGCACAATAGCCGGAAGTGGGAACAGACCAGATATCCATTTAAAAATAAAAAAGAATAAGCACGTTGTGGTATATCCACACAGTGGAATATTAGTCAGCTATGAAAAAGGAACCAAAACCTATGGATAGGCATCAATGCGGATAAACCTCAGAAACATTATGCTAAGCTAAGTAAGCCAGACCGAGAAGGCCACAGGTTATATGATTCCATTATATGTAAGGGAGGTTACCTCTGTTCGTACAGAAAACAGGTCCATGTATGCCAGGGCTGGGGGAGGAGAGAGCCGGGAGTAATTGCTTATGAGCCCCCAGCTTTATTTGGGGGTGATGAAAATGTTCTGGAAGCAGACATAGGCTGTATCGGTCAGCATTGTGACTGTACAAAATGCCATGGGACTGTTCACTTTAAAATGGTTAGTTTTATATTGTGTGAATTTCACCTCAATCAAAAGTCAGCGAATGTGCAAACATGGAAAAAGGTGGGGGGGGGGAGTATCCTGGGAACAGACCTGAGGAAACAATTCAGAGCAGCTGTTTGGAGAGGTGTGTGTGTGTGTGTGTGTGTGTGTGTGTGTGATGCTCACACCTCTCTGTGAGTGTGTTGTGTGTGTATGTTGTTCACATCTCTGTGTGTATGTGTGTGTGAGATGCTCACACCTCGGTCCAGGCCTCATCAGAAGGCACCCTAATGTATCTGTGCCCCTAACCTGGAGTCGGCATTCTGCAAAGGAGCGTGTGGGAGCGTGTCTGTGAGGTAAACAAGCTGACCAAGTGCTGCCCATTTTCTTCGTCAGTGGAATCATTCCACCCACAGATTCTTAAAGGTAAAGCAAAACCGAACACCCAACGGAGACAAGGAAAGCGAAGACCCCTTCCTTGGCCCCTTCTCAAAAGCTTTGCCTCTGCGGACAGCCATGGAGGTTTCCAGAAACCCACTTTAGAAACTCCTAGGGTGCTTCCTAGGACTTTAAAGAATTGCTTTTGGAGAAATGTTTTCTCAACATGAGAAAGGGGCTGCGCCCAGCTGTGTCTCCTTATATCATTCCACATCCACAAGCCCCGGCGCTCAGCAGAAAGTCTGAAATCAATTAGCCTCTAGGACCTCCTTGACTTAAACCAAAAAGGTCTCTAGTCCACCTTCCTTCCCCACAATGTCCATGACTGCTCCTCCCTGGGTGACCTGAGGGAAGCCCACGTGCCCATCTGGGGGTGAATGTGCACCCAAAACTCATGTCTTGGGAGACACATGTCAGGTCCTGGGGGAGGGGCTCAGAGCTGTCTGTCACCCAGAGCTCTCCCTTTGGGGTCCACAGCCATGGGGATTGACAGTACGGTGACTTCCGTCTCAGGATCCAGCATTGCTCATGCTCTTAAAGCAGCCCCTGCCCCCTTCCCCGGTAAGCCGATGTGAAGAACCGAACTAGGCCCAGCCAGGGTGGCTCAGTGGTTGAGCATCAACCTATGAATCAGGTCACGGTTCGATCCCCCCTCGGGGCACATGCCTGGGTTGCAGGCTGGATCCCCAGTGTGGGGCATGCAGGAGGCAGCCGATCCATGATTCCCTCTCCTCATTGATGTTTCTCTCCCCCTCTCTTCCTCTGTGAAATCAATAAAATATACGGTATTGAAACAAAAAGGACGGAACTAGGAAACCGAGTGGCTGCAGAAGGTCCCACTGTCGTTTTCCCAGCGTCACTGGTTGCCATGCCTCCCTCACAGCCCAACACCGTCGGAGGCTGAGACGGGGCCACCGCGGGTCCTTCTGCTGTCAGCAGCCTCCAGCAGTGCCGGCTGAGTGTCCCATCTTTCTGAGCGGAATGAGCAAACTGGGCCATGCCTGCTCGGTGCCTGTCTGGGCGTTTTGGAAAGTGCAAAACCATCCTCGCTCCGAGAAAGAAACCGCCTCAGGAAAAAAACCAAAGCAAAGAGCCTCAGTCATGGCTGACAGCAATGTCCTGTTCACCTCCTTCTCCCACAAACAGAGCGACCTGATCATTTCATGTCTAAACTGGGGCGCCGTTAAGAGCGAAAGAGGGGTGCCATGAGTCCCGAAGCCAGGACAAGCGGAGGCCGTTGGAAGTGACCCGGGAAACCCCACATAGATGGCCTGCAACTCAGCGATGCGATTGGGTCCTATAAGGCAACCTGGGGAGCACTTCCTCCAGCACCCCCATTGTTTATTAATGGAGACACAGAGGCCCAGAGACAGGGAGGAAGCTGGTGGCCAGGTTGGCAAAGGAGTCTGACTGCAGGGTGAAAGCCAAAGGGTTTTTTTTTTTATTTGTTTGTTTTTAAATATATTTTATTGAATTTTTACAGAGAGGAAGGGAGAGGGATACAAAGAAATCAGAAAAATCGATCAGCCGCCTCCTGCACGCCCCCTACTGGAGTTGTGCCCGCAAGCAAGGTACATGCCCTTGCCCGGAATCAAACCTGGGACCTTTCAGTCCGCAGGCCAACGCTCTATCCACTGAGCCAAACCGGTCTCAGCAAAAGCCAAAGGTTTGAAAAAATGGCCCAGCGCCCATTGACACGTTCCCAGCAGGAGGGACTGTGAGGCTCGTGCCAGCCCACCGGTGCCCATGGCACCACCTCCCATGCGCTGGGTGCGGAAGAGGGAGCCCAGGGTCCCGCACAGTCTGGCCTCTGACCTCGCCTTGTACACGCCCCCCCTCACTCCCTACACTCGGCTCTGCCTGCAATCGCCTCCATGCTCTCTGCATCTGTTCCCTTTTCTCTCTTAGGCTTACATTTATCTCATCGCATGTGTTGTCCTGGGTTAGGGGTCGGCAAACTCATTAGTCAACACAGCCCAATCTCAACAGTACAGCGACTGAAATTTCTTCTGAGAGCCGAAAACCGACTTCTGCGCATGGGCCACGAAGTTTCAATCGCACTGCGGACATGAAGTTTTGATTCCCAGTGTGGGGCATGCAGGAGGCAGCCGATCTGTGATTCCCTCTCCTCACTGATGTTTCTCTCCCTCTCCCTTCCTCTCTGAAATCAATAATATATTGGTTCACATCCACATATTTTCATCCCCCATACCTTCATATCCACAGTGCGCGCCCACACGTGATATTCTGTGAAAGAGCCACACTCCAGGGGCCAAAGAGCCGCAGTTTGCCGACCACTGCCCTGGCTCATGGTTTGGTTTGTTTTCTTGTTCATCGGCTCCCTGGGCAGAGGGTGGGAGAGGCGAGTCTCTGTAAGCTTGGCTCCCTTGGGGGGAAGGTCTTTAAACACGTGACCCACAGGTCCCAAGGCCGGCCTGCTTTGTCTTGAATTCCATGGAATTCGGAAGAAAGAAATGCCCTTTTCTGGAGCTCATTTGATGGTCTCTGTGGCATGCACCTCCATGCCCAGGCTGACTCCCCCCTCCCACCACCACCGCATGCACCCATCCTGCTGCCGAGAGCCACCCTCAGGCAGGTTCTTGCTTCCACTGCCTTGTGCTCCGTGGCTGCTTCTCCAAAGAGTCAGTCGCTGCCTGAGCAAATTCATCCCTCCGCCCCCCACAACTTCACCCCCATCCCCCCGAAACATCCGTGCTTCTCTCGTTAAAACTGTCTCATCTGCCGAGACCGGTTTGGCTCAGTGGATAGAGCATCCTGGGGACAGAAAGGTCCCAGGTTCGATTCCGGTCAAGGGCATGTATCCTGGATGCGGGCACATCTCCAATGGGGGGCGTGCAGGAGGCGGCTGATCGATGTCTATCTCTCATTGATGTTTCTGACTTTCTATCCTCTCCCTTCCTCTCTGTAAAAAAAAAATAAAAAATCAATAAAATATATTAAAACAAAAAAACAAAAAACCATCTCATCTTCGGTCTGCCCCAGGAATTCCAGGCACATCGTACTTTCCAGAGTCCTCTCAGATCGCTCTTCTTCTTTCATCCCTGCAAACCCCCTCAGGTTGAGGGGGTACCTGCAACCTGGACTGGGGCAGATGGAGACACTGAGGGTGAGGGGTGTGTCACGTGTGCCAGCTGGGGGCCAGGATGAGGACATCTCCGTGTGACCCAGTTTCTCTCTGATTCAATCCGGGGCCTGGTGTCTGCCCGGCTTCAAGGTGAAGTGCCTACCCAGAGCAGCGTGGTACAGAGCACGTCTGAAAGAGGCCCTGGTGAGACAGAGCCATGCCCCGAGGAACCCTGGTGCCTCCCGGGTGGGCATGTGGCTGCCCACGGGAGCCAGGGAGAAGGGCGGTCCTTTCTCCTGCACTTCACTTTGAAGGCCACATCGTCACGGTGTCCCCCCTGCCAGGCTCCCTGAAACACGCCTCTGGCTGCAGGCTGGTCCCCGCGTTCTTCATTGAAGATGAAGACCCCTGACATGAGATCCCAGGGGGTGCGGGTGAAATGGGGACCCAGGGCCCACTCCCGACCCAGCAGCCACTCTGGGGCCGGGCTGGCATCTGCTGGCAGCCAGCTGCCCAGGAGCGTCTGGGCAAGGCGAGGCCTGAGCCCCTTGCTCTGGGCACCCTGGTTCTCAGAATGCACTGTGCACACGTGCGAAACCACGAGCGCCAGGAACCTTCTGAGCCTCGGGACTGGCTGCGAGGGCTCCCCCTCTTTCTCTTCTGGATGATGGTGGGCGGGCCCGCCTTCCCTCAGCCCTCCCTGCAGAGTCCCTAGGGAAGCAGCGTCCCGCTCTGCAGACGGATGCTGTGTCTTCACATTGTCACATGCAGATCCGGCCAATCTAGGAGCTGGATCTTCGGTACATTTACATGGTTTCCTCTGGCTGAGTGCGTCTGAACATGTGCTCGGGGGGAAGAGGTGAAGGTGAAGCGTCTCTAACAGGGCCACCAGGGCTCCGGGAGAGAAGACCAGGGGGGCTGCGGAGCCACAGACAGAGGAGAGTGTGCAGGCAGTGAACCCCAACAGCTAGGCCACATTCCCTTCCCCACACTGTGCCCCATGCTCCCACCATTACTCGCCCTCACACTACAGACATGAATGAAGGGATGGAGAAAAAAGAAACCAGGAGAGAAAACAGGGCAGAGGACTGTGCAGCTCAGGGACCGACTCACAGCCATTAGATGGGAAAGTAAGCGTGCAGGTATGGATTATATGTGTGTGTGTACACACACACACAAACACACGCACTCATGCACAGCACAATGGAGCACATATGCAACAGTGGTCTCATGAGATGTTAATGGAGCTGCAAATTCCTGTCACCTAGTGATGTAGCCGTGGCAACGTCACAGCTCCACTCATTACTTACGTGTTTGTAGCGATGCTGGTGTGCACACACGTGCTGCGCTGTCCGTGGTATAAGAGCACTGCATACCCTATTCTTGCCACCTCCCCATGTCTAGAGACACAACCCCAAGGTGACACAGCTGCCTACAGCATTCAGTGCAGTAACGTGCACAGGCTGGTCGCCTGGGGGCACGGGCTGCGCCACGGAGCCAGGCGTGCCGTGGGCTGTGCCCTGCAGACCCGTGGAAGCGCCCCTGTGATGTTCGCCGCGCACCGACGAGATCGCCCCTGTCATTAGGCAACGCCTGGCTGTGTGTGTGGCCACCGAGCACAGTCACCAGGCGGAAGAGTGACATTCTCCTCTGTCTCTCACCTCACGGTCCAAAAGCTGGCCGGTGCATCCCCTCTGTGTACGTATTTAACCAACCCGGTCACTTCTGTGTGTTTTTCCTTTGCAAACAGCTCTTGGATTCAGAAGCTCCTCTGTTGAAATAGATGTTCTAAGGATCTACACTAACCGCAGACTCACACACATAAGCAGACACACTTACAGCACCTGAACTGAGTGGCCTGGTTATGATGATCTCTGAACGCATAAGAATCTGGCCACTTGGTGTCTATCCTCTATAATAAAAGGCTAATATGCAAATTGTCCCCTCTATCAGGAGTTTGACTGCAGGCAGGCCGGCCAACCACCCATGTCCCCTCTTCCTGGCCAGGCTGGCCGGACCCCACCCATGCACGAATTCATGTACCAGGCCTCTAATACACACACACACACACACACACACACACACACACACACAGCAGAGTGGTCAGATTATTGTGTGTTCAGACATCATAGTAATCTGGCCACTCGGTGTATGTCTCAAGAGAAATGCAACTTTTTCTTGCTTAAATGTTCCCTGGTTTTGGATGTGTTTCTCATTTTGGGGGGTGGGTGGGTGGGTGTGAGGATTGTGCAAGAAGGTGCATGGTGGCCTGGGCTCTAGGCTCTGTCACAGCCTCCAGGAGTGACAGTGGGCAAAGAGCAACAACCAAGAAAAGCACAAACCCTCAGACAAATATGTCCACCTGTAAAGCACCACCACCGCACCCCACAGAACTGGCCCGCGTCCAAGAATCTTGCTATACCTCCTGCCCTCTCAAATGTGGGGGGACCGATTTTACTTTCTAGCCCACAGGGCAGCCTCTGGGGGGGGTCCCTCAACAAGGCAAAGGGAACCCAGTCACGTCTGCCAGGTCTCCTTCCTCACCTTAGTGAACCCCCTCTCTCTAGCCTACAGGCTGAGGAATGCCAACTGCCCTCATCCTTGAACCCCCCTTTGCTGAGGGTTCTGGAGTTAGACCAGGGTTCAAGTGCCAGCTCTGCCTCTTACTAGCCAGGTGACCCTCCATGAGTTACTTATTGCTCAACGTGCTCATCGGTAGAATGGAATCACAACTTGATCACCCACGTCACAGACTTGTGAGGGATTACTGGGGGTACTGCATGAGAAGCACTGGGCAGAGTGCCAGGCGCCTGAACAGGACTCAACAGATGAGGGCAATGATGCTGACGCCAGTGATAGAGATGATGTTGATGAGGATGCTGAGGATGCTGAGGTTGACAAGTGATAGTGGGAAGGGCGGCTCCCAGTCTTTGGATTTGCACTGTGCTCGTCCACCCATTCCCTTCACTCAGGCTGCACCCTCCCAGCACTGAAGATGGGGTTCTTGTCCCCCCCTTTCAGCAGAAGGGGGGGAAGCGCCTCTGGCTCAGAAGGTTTGCTCACACTTACCCAGCCGAAAAGAAGCAGCCGCAGAGTCAAGCCCGATGCGCCTAATTCTAAGATCTCTCTTCCCCATTTACACACTACAGTCTCATCGTCCCTGTGTGCACTGATGCGCCAGGGACTGTCTGTGTCCCCAACCCCACGCCCTCCGCCCTGGCCAGACGGGAGACGCGGGTGAGGGAGCCGCTCTCAGCTGCCCGAGCTTTCCATCCTCTGGGCCCTGGGGACCCACTTGGTAAATGAGTTCCTTTGGCTCAGGAAATGGTACCCAAGCGGCTTGAAATACTTTACAGACCGACCCTAAGCAGGAAATTTATTCTTTCCTCACGGACAGAATACGTAAACATGGCATTCTCTGCTTTCCAGCGTGGTGCGGGGTGGGATGGCGGAGATGGGGATATTTTTGAACTGAAGTGCATTCGACTCGCTAAGGAGCAGAGAGGGATTTTCCAAGAACGGGATTTTCAGGATCGCTTTCTCCCGTGTTCCGCACTCTCTCGCTGCCTCCCCAACGGCATCTTCAGCCGGAGACTTCTTCCCACTCATCCCCTCTGCCGCCTCCGCTCCTGGCTCCGGCTCCGAGAGCTTCTGTTTCGCTCCTCCATCATTTCCCTCAACTCGTGGTTGCTTTTTGCACCAAGAACCCGGCTCAGGACCAGTCTTTCTCATCCAGACGGCATGGCACTCCCTCAAGGCCACAGAGGAGACCCTGTGCAGCACCGACCAGCGAGGAAATGAAGATCCTAACCCACTCTGGGCCGCTCAGCAACTCGTATGAGCCTTTCTCAAGAACGGATGCAGCCGAAACCAGTTTGGCTCAGTGGATAGAGCGTTGGCCTGCAGACTGAAATGTCCTGGGTTCGATTCTGGTCAAGGGCATGTACCTTGGTTGCGGGCACATCCCCAGTAGGGGGCATGCAGGAGGCAGCTGATCGATGTCTCTCTCATCGATGTTTCTAACTCTCTATCCCTCTTCCTTCTTCTCTGTGAAAAATCAATTATATATATATATATATATATATATATATATATATATATATATTAGAGAGAGAGAGAGAGAGAGAGAACGGATGCAGCCATAAGAGGAAAGGGCCTCGGGATCGTGATCGAGTCACCCCAAACCTTTCCAGCACTAACACGCTCTGGGGGGAAATATTGATGAGCCAAATGGTTCAGACCGTTCAGTCCACGAAGGCCTGTACCTGCCCCCTCCGCCCTGACACCCAGGATTCGCTGTCCAATTGTGGACATAATTGTTTTCAACGTTTGGCTCGTTGGGATCATGTGTCGCTGGCCAGTACATGGTGAAGCTTTGCTCTTTATGGGCTGCTCCTTTATTGGTTCGCCTGACTTATTCCATGTCGGGGCGACAGAAAAGAACGTTTAATCTGCATTCTGGAAGCACAGGCTGTGTGAGCAGGCATGTGTGCAGCTCAAGAGGCAACTGTGGCCAAAACCGGTATGCTGAGTGGATAGAGCATCGGCCTGCAAACTGAAAGGTCCCGGGTTCGATTCCTGTCAAGGGCATGTATCTTGGTTGCGGGCATATCCCCAGTAAGGGGCGTGCAGGAGGCGGTTGATTGATGTCTCTCTCTCATGGATGTTTCTGACTGTCTATCCCTCTCCCTTCCTCTCTGTAAAAAATCAATAAAATATATTAAAAAAAAAAAGAGGCACCTGTGTTTGCTCAGAGTGATGTCGGTTACAGTTCCTTTGGTCAGCGTCCTCAGTCCTCAGCAGTCTTGGGAGCAGAATGGCACTGACATCTTTGCCTAGCTGGCCGCTGGGCTAAGGGGAGGGACTTATGCCTCCTCTCATCAAGTGCATTGTGATATAAATATCTGCATTTTCCCGATGGTCTTAGGCGACCTCTTTGAAAGGGTCGTTCGAACCCCAAAGGGGTTGCGACCCACAGGTTGAGAACCACTGAGTTAGAGTCTCACCTTCACTTAGAGCAGTGGTCGGCAAACCGCGGTTTGAGAGCCACATGTGGATCGTGAGCCACAGTTTACCGACCACTGGACTAGACTAAATGTTACCGTGTGGTTGGAAGCTGTGAGGATTAGGCAATTGTGGCATATTGTGTGCAAAGAGGTAAAGGGTAGTAGATGACAGTGGTAGGCAAACTCATGTGGCTCTCGAGCCGCGGTTTGCCGACCACTGACTTAGAGGCTTTCTGTGGCAGAACTAGGTAATATTGTTTTTAAAAAGGGTCTTTTTGTTATTATCGTTTTAGTTCAAAGCCACACATGTTTCCACAAACCCCTGTGAACTTTTATGTGAAGCATGTCGGATGAAGTGATGAGATGTTTTCCATGAACTTTGAGTGACGGTATAACCTGGTTCCTTTTCAAAGTCCTAAACTTTCCCGGGAGAGACTAAATGAGCTGACAGATCCTAGCGTTGCCTGAAAGTGTGCACGGATAACGATGAAGGTAATTTTAGGATGTTCTTTCTTTCTTTTTTTTAAAATATATTTTATTGATTTTTTTTTACAGAGAAGAAGGGAGAGGGATAGAGAGTTAGAAACATCGATGAGAGAGAGACATCGAGCAGCCACCTCCTATACACCCCCCACTGGGGATGTGCCCGCACCCAAGATGCATGCCCTTGACCGGAATCGAACCTGGGACCTTTCAGTCCACAGGCCGCCGCTCTATCCACTGAGCCAAACCGGTTTCGGCTAGCGTGTTCTTTCATCAAACACTAAGAGCTTAACTTATATGCCTTGCCCTCGGAGGAAGGAGCTGCCATTAGCAGCCCCGTATTACAGGTAAGAAAACTGAGGCTCGGGGAGATCAGTCACTTCCCCAAGGTCATACAACTGACAAGTGGCAGGGGTTCACAGGATGCTGGGAGACACCACTTAATTACTCCTTTGCTATCACCTCCTTACACTTAACCTTGCCCTTCCAGCTGCTGAACAGAGTAGAAAAGAGGGATTCATATACACGGCTGAGGTGAGAATGACAATGAACAATAAACCTTTTTTCTGGGGGCTGAGAGGACAGGGAATGAGGAGATGGAGGCAGCCAGTAGTCACCTGCCCCAGGAATTCTCAGCCATTCATTGGCAGGAACTTGAACATCCCTGTTCAGTCCTATGAAGCTTGGGGCTTCGGCAGGTCTGATTATTTATTTATTTATTTTAAAATATATTTTATTGATTTTTTTACAAAGAGGAAGGGAGAGGGATAGAGAGTTAGAAACATCGATGAGAGAGAGACATCGATCAGCTGCCTCCTGCACACCCCACACTGGAGATGTGCCCGCAAGCAAGGTACATGCCCCCAACAGGGATCAAACCTGGGACCCCTCAGTCTGCAAGCCGACGCTCTATCCACTGAGCCAAACCGGTCTCGGCTATTTTCATTTCTTTAATGCACACCTCTCTAGTTTTAATGATCGGCAAGTGAGCAAAGACCATCATCCGGTTTATGGACTTTATGATTTCAGATCTGGAAGGGACCTCAGAGTTCACAGGATCAAACTTATTTTCTTTAAATAATTTTTTTAAAATATATTTTTATTGATTTCAGAGAGGAAGAGAGGGAGAGAGAGATCGAAACATAGAGGAGAGAATATCATCGATCGACTGCCTCCTGCACGCCCCCTACTGGGGATGGAGCCTGCCGCCTGGGCATGTGGCCTGACTGGGAATCAAAGGTCAACGCTCTTGGTTCATAGGTCAACGCACAACCACGGAGGTGGCGGGACCAAACACGCTTTCTTTAGAGACTCAGGGAGACACTCGCTTGCTCAGGTGACCCAGACCTACAGGGGTGACACTTACTGTCACTGTCATTGGTTTCTGTAAGCGAGCTCATGGCCCTGGGAGAGGCGCTGTCAGCATCTGCTGAACTGAACTCAATGGTGGCATTTCATTCATCCGTCGGAGGGGACATCAAACCGCACACGAGCCCACTGCTGATGGCTCCTTGTGGAGCTCCCAACACAGTGTGTGTGTGTGTATGTGTGTGTGTGTGTGTGTGTGTATGTGTGTGGGGGGGGGGAGAGGAGGGGGCATGGAATCTCTGCTCTGAAGCCCCCCTTTGATCTCAGACTCCTTCTTCTTGAAAACGTTAGCACACTTGGCAGCCGGTCCTTCCAGAAATCAATATCCAAACCTTAAAAACCTTCTTTGGTTATTCCAACGACTTAAAACAAACAGCAAACCTCTCCTCTGCTGTCCCGGCTCGGCATCCTGCCGGGGAAGAGCTGTGTCTATTTAAAACTGACTTTGATCTCTCCTAAAGGGTCTGGTTTCTCCGCGCACCGAGCCGCGCGCCCCAGACGGTGTGTGCCGGCTGCGAGGGTGCCGGGCCCGGCTGACGCGGCGCTAATTCTCCGAGACGACCGGCCGAGGCCCGCGCTCCCTGGGGGCTCGGGCTACATGATACCGCGGCCGACATCGGGGCGGGGGGCCTGCGTGTTCTGCTGTGTCAGGAATCACGTGTCCGCTCTGCTCCATCTCCTTGCCGATCCGGGGCTAATGACTGTTCTAATCCCTCTCTCCCTCCCCGTTACCCTCTTGCCCTTTGCCTGGGACCTCTCCCGAGGGCAGGCACCTGCCCCTTGATAGAGGCGTGGCCATGTGACAGGCTTCAGCCCCTGGAATGGGAGGGGACGTGCAGCAAGCAGAGGCCTCAGTGTCCCCAGGGTGGCTGACCTCTGAGACGCCGGGGACCCTCCAGGAGAACAGGCCCCAGGTACCTGCCTCCTTAGTCTCAGCCCAGACCGAGCAAACGCGACCCACAGCCCAGAGTAACACCCAGCCAAACCCCAGCCCCACCTCTCCCAAGGGCAGACCCATAAACAAGAAAAGTAAATGTCGCCAAAACCGGTTTGGCTCAGTGGATGGAGCGTCGGCCTGAGGACTGAAAGGTCCCAGGTTCGATTCCGGTCGGGGGCATGTACCTTGCTTGCGGGCTCAGCTCCAGCGTGGGGCGTGCAGGAGGTGGCTGATCGACGTCTCTCTCTCATGGATGTTTCTGACTTTCTATCCCTCTCCCTTCCTCTCTGTGAAAAATCAATAAAATATATTTTTTTAAAAAAAGAAGAAAAATTGAAAAATAAATGTTACCATCAGCCCTAGGCCAGAGCTGTGACACAGCGGACATGGACGGCTACCTCCCTGACGCCAGCAGCTGGACGTACAGGTGTCAGCCCACCTGCAGATGGAGGAGAAGCAGCATGCGCTGGCTTAGACACAGCTCCGACCTCGGCCGTCCCAGAGCTCAGGGGATGCCACCACGTCTGTCCTTCTGCTCCTCTCTGCACGCGGCCTCCATTCCACCTCCTGCGCTGGTGGCCTCTCTCTGCACAGAGGCAGCATGAGGGCCCGGCAGCCTCCTGCCTGCATGTTCCTGGGGTCACCTAGGGGAAGACGCTTCTCTCTCGTGGCTCCCAGGGAGAGGTGGCCTCGCCTGGGCCAGCGCTCGGTGGTCCTGTGACCAGGCCTGTGTGTGCCACCCTGAGGCCTCCGGGAATCGGGTGGTGCCCCCCCAGAAGCACAGGGAGTAGGAAGGCGTCTGTGCCCACGGGAGGGAGAGGGACTTAGCAGAAGGAGATGGACTGTGGGCAGGCCCAAGCAATGAAGTCCGTGCCCACCATACCCCCTCCCCCTGGCGACAGCTATGGCAGAGTCCAGCGAGTTATGATGGTCACATGGACAAAGCAGAGGGCAGAGGGTGGCACACAGAGGGAGGTGGTGGGCGCTGGAAACGCTGAGGGCAGAACGGCAGGGTTGCTGACAGCGGATGTAGCGCAGGTGAGAGGAAGAGGCATTGAGGGTGACATGAGGCCTGGATGCGTGCACCTGGACGGATGGAAACTCACTGACTAGGGGGGGTGGGGGCAATGAGGAGCAGCAGTGGGGGGAGGTGTTTGCTAATTTTGAGGCGCATATTAGACCTCCAAATGGAGATACCAGGAAAGCAGTAGGTGGGGTCCGTGAGTCTGGGGGTTGGCGGTAGATGTGAGCTGAGAATGTGAATCTGGGAGTCCTCAGCCTCTGGGTGTCACTCAGAGGCCTCGGCCGGATGAACCTCCTCACAGATGCCTGCCGATGGGGAAGCACACGCCTGGGACTGAGGTCAGGGCATCAAGAGAAACGAACACGGGAGCCTGAGAAAGGGGAAGGGTCCTAGCTGGTGGGGCTCAGTGTTGGCCTCAGACGGAAGAGTCCTGGGTTCAATTCCAGTCAAAGGGACGTATCTTAGGTGTAGGCTCAATCACCCAGAGGGAGGCAACCAATCCATGTGTTTCTCTCTGTCTCTTCCCCTCCCTTCCATTCTCTCTAAAAAGCCAATGGAAAAATATTCTCAGGTGAGGATTAACAGAGAGAGAGAGAGAAAGAGAAAGAGAGAGAGAGAGAGAGAAAGAGAGAGAGAGAGGTGGGAGGGGAGACGTAGCTGTGATATCCTGAGAGCCACACGGGAAGGGTTTAAAGGAGGCCTGGTTTAAGCCATCCCACAGGCCCAGTAAGCGCTGAGGATTGAAGACAGATGAAAGGACCATGCAATGCGGAAACAGTTGGGAGGATCTGGGGGTGCGGGGTGCCATAGAAAAAGTTTAAGTCCTAATGCATGGGTGATGTTCGTTACATGTCAGCCCCTTCTCTCTCTCTTTTTTTAAAAATATATTTTATTGATTTTTTACAGAGAGGAAGGGAGAGGGATAGAGAGTTAGAAACATCGATGAGAGAGAGAGACATCAATCAACCGCCTCCTGCATGCCCCCACTGGGGATGTGCCCGCAGCCAGAATACATGCCCTTGACCGCAATCAAATCTGGGACCTTTCAGTCCGCAGGCCGAGCCTCTATCCACTGAGCCAAACTGGTTTCAGCAGCCCCTTTTCTCTTAATTCTTTACTTACTACCCAGCTGGTCCAGCTCACAGCTGCCATCACTCACCCTGAACCCCCACGTCTGTTAATATCAGCTCACAACTCTCCATTACACAAGGCTGTGCTACTCGCATATTCTAAAGACGCCAGCGGCGGTGAACACTGAGCGGACTGCAACACCATTTAATTACCCTGAAGGCCCCGAGATGGCCAGCGACTGCACATATCCTAACAGCGCCCCATAAAAATGACGCTGGAGTCCTGTCGCTATGAATAATGATCGGAACTAATTATCTCTCGCTTGGAAATTATATGAGCAGATCCACCATGCCCTAGAACAGTGGTCGGCAAACTGCGGCTCGAGAGCCACAGGCGGCTCTTTGGCCCCTTGAGTGTGGCTCTTCCACAAAACACCACGGCCAGGGTGAGTCTACTTTGAAGAAGTGGCATTAGAAGAAGTTTAAGTTTAAAAAATGTGGCTCTCAAAATAAATTTTAATGGTTGTACTGTTGATATTTGGCTCTGTTGACTGAGGAGTTTGCCGACCTCTGGGCTAGAAAATAATAAAGTGAGTTGACCCTGTTTGAAAGGCAGCAGACAGACTCAGGCCGGGTCCCCTGCCTCCTGCACCCCCCCTACTGGGGATGTGCCCGCATCCAGGTTACATGCCCTTGACCGCAATCGAACCTGGGACCTTTCAGTCTGTAGGCTGAGCCTCTATCCACTCAGCCAAACTGGTTTCAGCAGCCCCTTTTCTCTTAATTCTTTACTTACTACCCAACTTGTCCAGCTCACAGCTACCATCACTCACCCTGAACCCCCACGTCTGTTAATATCTATCATCTGGGACCAACAGCAGCCCCAGGACCCTTGGCGTTCAATGACTAGAGTCTCTGCCCAGGAGCACGGGAACGCCTGCCAGGCTCCCGGGTTGGCTCCTCCCCGGGCAGCACGCCAGCCGGGCAGCGCCCCATTCGTTTCACACCAGACGATCAAGTTGTGCTGGAAAAATCGCAGCGTGGTCAAATGTCTGCTTATCCCAGCATTTCTGAGGGTCCTCAGGAGACGGTGGAAAGTACCACCCGAGGATCCTCCGTACGTGTCAGATATCATACCGAGTACTTTACATTTCGCCCTTCATTTGATCACCTCAAGATTTAATACAGTGGTACCTCGAGATACAAGTGCCCTAACATACGAGATTTTTGAGATACGAGCCGTCGAGCGAGCGATTTTTGCTTTGAAATACGAGCAACATTTGAGATAGGAGTCATCGCACTGATCCGCCCGCTGCACACGACCCACCAGTTTACCGAGACTCGAGCGTCTCATAGTTTCCCACGCCCCAAGGTTACGGAACGAATTAAACTTGTATCTTTTTAAAAAATATATATATTTTATTGATTTTTTTACAGAGAGGAAGGGAGAGAGATAGAAAGTCAGAAACATCGATGAGAGAGAGACATCCATCAGCCGCCTCCTGCACACCCCACAGTGGAGATGGGCCCGCAAGGAAGGTACATGCCCCCAAATGGAATCGAACCTGGGACCTTTCAGTCCACAAGCCGATGCTCTATCCACTGAGCCAAACCTGTCTCGGCTAAACTCGTATCTTGAGGTACCACTGTAATTGTAACAATCCCACGAGGTGGGTATTATTAACCTTGTGATAAGCTGAGGCTCAAAGAAAACTAATTCTCAAGGTCACGCTGTCGGTAAGTGGCCGAGCGGAGGTCCGAAGTCAAGGAGAAGTGATGGCAAAGCTGGCATCTAAAGCTCCGCTCAGCCCTGCCTCCTCCAAGAAGATGGATGTCCCAGCCGAACAGTCAGGAGGCTCTGCTGTGACATTCAGCTCACATTTTTATTCCTCGGGCACCGGGGAGACAAAGACGGAGCCTTGGTCCCTGCCCTTAATAAGTACATATTATACTCGGCCGTAAAGCGGGAATGATAATACTTACCTTCCAGGGTCGTCGTAAAGTTCGAGTAAATGAAAAGATATGAAATGATTCTCTTTCCTAAGTGGGATGGAGGGTGCAATAGAAAGCTCATTTAAAAAATAAATTCATAATTCCCATTCATACCAACATATTTTAAGTTGCTGAACCAGATCCGAGCAAAGGGCCAGAGATTTACTACGCCTTAAGTTTTCACTTGTATATGAATGGACCTATTTCCTCCCCCCAAAAAAGTCTGTTTTTTTTTGTTTGTTTGTTTTTTAACTGTTGTTGCAGTTGACATAAATCTACTCTGCTCCTCTGACTCGGGTCTTTGACATTCTTTCCTTTTCAATGAAATAATCACCCAGAATATTTTTAAAAATGTATTTCCATTAGTAGACTCCCGGATAGATGACCTTTGAGATCAAGGGGTTTATGCAAATTTTTTCTGATTGCTCTTTATCTGCCTTGTTATCTCTCTCCCTAAAAATTCTGTCAGTCGGGGTATTTCAGACCTTTTCTCATCTCCTTGCACCGCTATTTACAAGAATGAGCCACAGCTGAGTGGGACTGGAATCTCACGGGCTTCTTTTAACAGAGGCCGAGAAGAGGGTTTCCATTATGAGCGTGAAATGGAACATGAAACTCCCCTTCGTTACTTTCCAGGCCTTATGCAATTTTTTATTTTGTTTCAGAGAGAGGAAGGGAAAGGGAGATAGAAATATCAATGATGAGAGAGAATCATTGATCTTACTTGGAAATTATATGAGAAAATCTACCCCTCCCAGTTACCCCCACCACATGGCAAAAGGTCTATTTGATGCCCTGGAAAATAATAAAGCGAATGGACCCAGTTTGAAAGGTATCAGACCGACTCACGCTGGGCCCCCTGTCCCTGCCAATAGCCTCCCGCCTGCCCTCTACTGGGGATGGAGCTGGAAACTTGGGCATGTGCCCTGATCTGGAATTGAACTGTGACCTTCTGGTTCATAGGTCCATGCTCAACCACTGAGCCACACTAACCAGGATGGGTTTTTTTTGTTTGTTTGTTTTTAATCCTCACAGGAGGATATGATTTCCATTGATTTCTAGAGAGAGTAAAAGGGAGAAAGGAGGAAGGGAGGGAGAGAGGAACATTGAGGTGAGAGAGACACATTGAATGGTTGCATCCCCCATGTGCCCCTTATTGAATAACCACCCCCACGAGGACACAGAGCCGGTGTGTCAGAAAGGTGGGATTTAACCTGGAGCCTGACCTTGTGACAGGCTACGGGCCCCAGCGCTGCCAGCGGGGATACCTCACGCAAGTCACTTTGCTTCCTAAGCCCCAGTTTTCTCATCTGTAAAATGGGATGATAATCATCACCGGATGGGAAAATGCTATGTACATTGCGAGGGAACCTAATGACGATCCCCATCCTTGGGAAGTGACCACCACAATGAATCAATCAATGGAATCGAAGATCACTCCAATACCAGGGTTTAAGGTTAAAACCTGCTTTGTTCAGGGAACCCACGCCAGCACTGCCCATGTGCACACCACTGACTGCTGAGGAGCTGGGGCTGCCGGGGACCTCATGTCCCCAGTGACCCGAGGTCATCCCTGAAGTCCAATGTCACCCTTAGAAGTCAGCCCTCCGCCACCTTCCAAAGCTCTGTCTCACCTCCCCTGCGAGCCAACAAGACGAGGTCTGCCACCCGGTTTGAGTGGTGGCACATTTCCAGTGGAGGGTGTCTGGGAAAGCAATCTTTATGCTCAGATTTATTAGAGCCACTGCTGGCTTAATGAATTACCGCAATCCAATGAGCCCGCAGATAGCTTGTATTTAACTTTTATGTGGCTGCCTTCGAAACCGGCTTGAAAGGCAGAAATCAATGGTCGTGACAAAATCTCGATACAATTTATTTTGAACGTCCAGTTTGGGATTTGATGGATGCCGTTGTCAGATGTATTTTATGCTCTCTGATGAATTTTTATACTTACCGATTAAAGGGGGTTAGCAGCATCAGGAGGATGTGATTCGACAAACCTTAAAAGAAACTCTGGGAAAGCGTTCCCATCCATTACACCCTCGTTTCCAGCCAGATCTGGGTCACATTGTAATCAGTGGCACTGGAAGCTGCATCTTCAAACTACCAAGGGGAGGCCCTGTCTACCAGTTCTTAAAGGAATTAGGAAAAATGCATTTAATTAATTACGCCCACTGTGAATATTGGATTGGACAGTAATTGGGCGGGGTATAGGTAGGAACCTGGGGGGGATGGGAGGAATGGGCAAATCGGCTAGAAATCTGCCCACTGGAGACTTTGGCCTTGATCCGTTATTGTTTGGACTGTTTAGTTTCTTTTTTAGTTTATTTTTTGGTACTGCACCAGTTACTATTTAGAAATACCTGATCATAAGCAACACCTGCGGATTAGCATGGAGTTCCTATTTAGAGAGGTGTCTAGACAGAACCTAAAATAAGAACTTAAATCTTCCACATTCAGTGGCAGCAGGCCATCAGACTTTCAAAGAAACCAAGACCAGGTGGCTTTTCAAGTCTTCAGAGTAAGCAACTTATTAAACATGGGCCCACACAACGGGATTGAGGGTGGTCTGGAAGGTCATGACTTGAGAGATACACCCCTTTCAGACTGTTCCTTCCATTTGTCCATTCATCCATTACCAATGCATATATACATCCATTAACATATACTTCCATCCACCCATTCACTCATCTACTCACCCCCTCACACATCCATCCATCCATTCACCCATCTACCCACCCACTCACACATCTATCCATCCATCCATCCATCCACCCACCCACCCACTCACACATTAATCCATCCATCCACCCACCCACCTACTCACACATCTATCCATTCATCCATCATCCACCCACCCACTCACATTTCCATCCATTCATCCACCCACCCATTCACACATCCATCCATCCATCCATCCATCCACCCACCCACCCACCCACCCACTCACACTTTCATCCATCCATCCAGCCATCCAGCTAGCCATCCGGCCAGCCATCCACCCACTCACCCATCCACCCATCCACTCACACTTCCATCCATCCACCCACCCACCCACTCACACATCCATCCATCAATCCACCCATCCACCTACCCACTCACACTCACATCCATCCATTTACCCACCCACTCACACTTACATCCATCAATCCACCCATCTACCAACCCACTCACACATCCATGCATCCATCCATCCATCCAGCCAGCCAGCCATCCACCCCTACTCACAATCCATTCACTTATTCATTCATCCATCCATCCATCCATCCATCCATTTATCCATCATCCATTCCCCTCACCCCCATCCTTCCACCTTCTAGTCAAACTTGCTTCTATTGAGTGTTTATTTTGTGTCAGACACTCTGCTCAACGTTTGTCATGATGACCTCATTTAGTGCTCACCGCCACCTGTGAGGTCCAATTCTAATATCACCTCATGTTACTGATGAGGAAACTAAGGTTCAGAGAGGTTTAGTGATGTATTGGAGTCACACAGATCACTTCAGAAGGGTAAGGACTCATCATATTCATCTCCCAATCCAAGTCAAGAGCTCATATCCCTACCACTGCTAACCTGGCTGTCTCAGGTAAGAATGCTGAATTGTCAAAGTTTAACCACCTTCATATCTGAAGAGAGAAATGCCCACGCACCCACTACATGTTCACTAAGGCAGTGGTGGGCCAACTCTTTAGTCAACAGAGCCAAATATCAACAGGACAACGATTGAAATTTCTTTTGAGAGCCAAATTTTTTAAACTTAAACTTCTTCTAATGCCACTTCTGTGGTATTCTGTGGAAGAGCCACACTCAAGGGGCCAAAGAGCCGCATGTGGCTTGCGAGCTGCAGTTTGCCGACCACAGACCTAAGGAATGAGTTTTCACCCATCACTGTCCTGGCACATGGGAAGTCCTAGAGATACAGCAGTGAACAAGGAAGGTATAGACATTGCCCCCTCCCCTCACAGGCTGGGAGGCTAAAGTGACACATAGTGGACAGCTATTTAGTAGCTTTATTTGGTGGCTTGAAAACCATTATCCATGGGGGCGGAGAACCACCTGAACTCTCGATGTACTACTAGCTCTTTAAGATCCTGCCTCCTGAGTATCCTTCAGTTCTGCATTTTCCTTTACTGGACCACAGCCATTGACCTAGGTCAGGTACTGGTTACCTATCCCCTTGTCACTTAGATTTCAGCAGCAGCTTCCTCACTGGTACTCAACCACCTCTTCCAGTCTTGCCCTTCCCCCAAACAACTGAAATTCCAGCCTGCTGTCAGAGTGGCCTGCAGGGGCTATTGTTTAATTAGTGCTTCCTTTTGCCTAACCTCTTCTCTGGCTACTCAGTAACTTCAGGAATAAACCCAAACTCCTTGACAGCATAAAGTCACCATGAGGACCCAGACCCTGTCTCTGTCTACTGATCCCTCACCTGCCTGCATCTTTCCACCTGCTGTTGGCTCCGCCAGAGCCTTCACCTGGGTATCTCTCGTCCCTCTCCCCTCCTCCCCTGTACATTCAGAGAGAGCCTCCACCCCATGCTCACAGAACATTCCAGAAGCCTTTCCATCACGGCACTTCCTCCTTTACTCTGTAACTCTTAGCTTCCTCAACTAGGCTGAAAACTCAAGAGGACAGGAAGAAGTCTCCCTTCACCTTGCACCCTTGGTACCTAAGCCTCCAGCCCTGCCCATAGTAGATGCTCAATGAGTGATGGATGAACGAAGGCAAAGCTCTGAGTGCACAGAGATAACTTGTCTGGATCTGTAACCAAGGCCGGCCAAGGCTTGCGTTGCTGGCAGTGGCAGCAGCAGAGGTTGATGGGGAATTGCCTTCCCCTGATCGCTGGGTTGCCTCCCACTCTGAGGGCTCCCGAGAGGGAGCAGGCTGGACTGAGGGACCCCTCCCCTCCACTGCATGAATTTTCATGCTCTGGGCCTCTAGTTAATAACATATTGGCTGTTGATGAAGTTCTGGGAGACATCGCAGACTGGAGCTTCCTGGTGCTGTAAGTGAGGAAACTAAGGCCAGAGGAGGCAATGGACTTGCCGGAAGGCACACGGCTAGGTGGTGACGTGTTCCCATCCTGATTAGCATTCACAACTATTTTTCCCAAACAGAAAACTCTCCAGAGCCTCTTCAGAGTTTTTGAGATGCACACCCTAGACCTGTCCATGGGAAACTCTAAGTCATGAAATCACAGCTACTTAGAATAAGAATAGATTTTTTTTTTTTAGAGAAAAATCAATGAGACCAATAGGAATGGTTGGACCCAGATAGAATGAGCTCTGAGCCACCTCTAGTATCCTATCTAATAAAAAGGGAATATGCTAATTGACTGCCCTGCCCTCAAAGATGGAGGTATCCACAGCCAATAAGGAGGGTATATGCTAATTGACTGCCATGCCCTCAAAGATGGCAGTGCCCACAGCCACAAGATGGCGGCGCCCAGTCCCCTTAACGCCGCCTGCCTCCAGAGTCCCCCAGACCCCTCAGCCCCCCAGCACCCCAGGGCCAGCCTGGGGCACAGGCAAGCCTCAGATGGTGACTGCCCAGCCACTCCGGGCCACCGAGGCTCAGGTAACCAGGGCTGGCTGAGGCTTGCGCTGCAGGCAGTGGCAGCAGCAGAGCTGTGATGGGGGGATTGCCTTCCCCTGATCGCTGGGTTGCCTCCTACCCCTGAGGGCTACTGGGAGGGGGTAGGCCGGGCTGAGGAACCCCTCTCCTCCACTGCGTGAATTTTCATGCACGGGGCCTCTAGTTAATAATATATTGTCTTAAGAAGGCATTTTCTCTTAATTGAGATGTTTCCAGTTTCAAGTACCTGTGCAGGTGCCTGAATTTCTCCTTCTTTCCAAGACCCAACTCCAAAAGTGGTAATCTTAGGTGGAAAATACATGGATGATCTCAAGCTTAATAATCATATAGACAGGACGTGAGAATGTTGTTTGCCAGGCTGATAATATCCTTGCACTTGGCTTGCCTTGAGTCCTGACCTGTACTCACTTGGTTTGGGTTGAAGTGTATTTCTAACGCTTCCATTTTGCAGAGAACAGGTTGACGGGAAAAGCCTCAAGTAGATTCCTGAAAATGTACTGGGCTTTTTACAAAGCTTTAATTTCTTTCTGATGAGGGCACTCGGCAATATGTGAAATTGTTCAGCTAAATTTCCCTAAACACGCGCGCGCGGGCTCAAAGGCAGAGTGTGGGAGGCTCTGGGAGAAGTAGGTTGACTGACCCCACAGAGAGGCACTCAATGAGTCAGAAGTGGGCGGCTTCTCTTTCGTGAACTAGGTCTCCAGGCCGCTGCTGCTGGGCACTTGAGCGGGCTGGGCTGTTACATTTCTGGTCGATTACATCATTGCTTCTGCAGGGTTTCTCCAGGCAGCCCCTGGTCTTTCTGCAGGACAGGGAACACCTTCCCCATTTCTTTGGTGTCTCCACCCCCCATGCCCGGAAGAGGGCTAGGTATACAGTTAGCCCTGAATGCTCGAATACATGCTTCATCTAGCACAGTGGTTCTCAACCTTCCTAATGCCGCGACCCTTTAAGACAGCTCCTCATGGGGTGGTGACCCCCACCCATAAAATTATTTCCGTTGCTACTTCATAGCTGTAATTTTGCTACTGTTATGAACTGTAATGTAAATATCTGATAGGCAGGACGTATTTTCATTGTTAGAAACTGAACATAATTAAAGCATAGTGATTGATCACAAAAACGATATGTAATTATATATTGTGAAATATTTATTTCTAATTACAAATAAACGAAATTTTGTCTTGAATCGTGGTGTAACATAGGTAACAGTCTTCATATAACAACAGTAAACTACATTGCTACACTTTGCTACACCGAGGAGCAGTATGTTGGTTTCTAAGACCATGGGAAATAGGTGTTTTCCGCTGGTCTTAGGCGACCCCTGTGAAAGGGTCGTTCGACCCACAAAGGGGTCGCGACCCACAGGTTGAGAACTGCTGATCTAGCAAGTGCACATGCCGACATGCATCACTAAGAGTCCAAGCAGGGATTCTTGACACCCTTGGCCTCTCCAGTTCTTCCCATTATTTTTTGTCCCAGAGCAGAGCACTCAGTTGCACCAAGGAAGTCACAGATGCAGTTGGCACACCTCTCCTTCATATATATATATAATTGATTTTTTTACAGAGAGGAAGGGAGAGGGATAGAAAGTTAGAAACATGGATGAGAGAGAGACATGGATCATCCGCCTCCTGCACGCCCCCTACTGGGGATGTGCCTGCAACCAAGGTACGTGCCCTCGACCAGAATGGAACCTGGGATCTTTCAGTCCGCAGGCCGACGCTCTATCCACTGAGCTAAACCGGTTTCGGCTGGCACACTTCTTAAAGGCTTTACACACTCCGCCCCATTGGACTGGCTGCACGAGCCGCAGCAACAGGCTCCTGTGACTGAGCTGCTGGCCGGGGACACAGCAGCCAGAAGGAGAATGCACTGGAAACTTCTCTGTTCTCGCTCCCCAGGCCTGAGCTGAGACCAGAGGCCTGGGGACAGGGAAGCGCCACAGAGAGCCTCCTACTGGGGAGCTGGGTGGGAAGGAAACCCGTTAAAGCCCACAGCCCTTCTCGCCCAGGAAGGCTCCGGGAGCGCCGACTGTGCAGCCCTTTCTCTCCTTCCCCCGGGTCTGTCCTGGTGCCAGCACCTCCCACGGCCTCTTGGCAGATGGCTGGCCCTGGAATGCACAGCCTTTGTCCTGGGCATCCCTAATCTGCATCAAGAAATGCCAAGCCACCGAAACCGGTTTGGCTCGGTGGATAAAGCGTCAGCCTGCACACTGAAGGGTCCCAGGTTCGATTTTGGTCAAGGGCATGTACCTTGGTTGCAGGCATATCCCCAGTGGGGGGCGTGCAGGAGGCAGCTGATCGATGTCTCATCGATGTTTCTAACTCTCTATCTTTGTCCCTTCCTCTCTGTAAAAAATCAGTAAAATGTATTTGAAAAAAGAAAAAAGAAACGCCAAGCCGCCCCCAATACTCCCTTGACCGTCACTCAAATAACCTAGAATGCCATGTTTGCATGTTCAGTGCCGCAGACTGAGTCACTCAGAAGTCCATCCGTCCATTGAACGACGAAAATGACTTGGCCTGCCTGCTAGGGGCTGGTCCTGGAGAGGACGGAAGAGGCACCTTCTGGAATCTGCAAGGGGGGCGGAGGGCCTTGGCTGGGCCGTCCCTGGAGGAGGAGGACCCCAGGAAATGAGAATCATGTCCCCCTACGCTAGTGGTTCTCAACCTTCCTAAGGCCGCGACCCTTGCATACAGTTCCTCATGTGGTGGTGACCCCCCAACCATGAAATTTTGCTACTGTGATGCATCGTGATGTAAACATCTGCATTTTCCGATGGTCTTAGGCGACCCCTGGGAAAGGGTTGTTCGACCCCCAAAGGGGTCTCGACCCACAGGTTTAGAACCGCTGCCCTAGGCCTTTGCCCAGGAGTGGGCGGTTCTGAGTTCAATTCCAGAGGGATCCTTACATTGCATTCGCTGTCACTTCTCCTTCTCCGCCTCCTGGTTGCTGAGCCCCAGCCCCAGCGCTGCAGGTCGGAGGGAGGGATCATTTGCTGGAGGGTAAATCCCCGTGGGACCTGGTGGTGGGAGGTGCTCCCTGGCCCGGGTTCTCACAGCCCGCGGTGCTCCCCATTCAAGCAGCATAAAGGGACGCCTTTAAAGCAGTGGCTGCCACTTGGGGAGGGGAGGTCTCCGCTCCCACACTGGCTCCCTCACCTCCCACCAATCTGCCCAAAGACTCCGGGCTGGCTCACGTAGCCTAGGTGCGCCACCCATTGATCTCAGAGGGGGCACGCAGACCAGCTTTGCCAAGAGAGATTAACCCCCAAAGGGCCCATCCCACCGGATTAGGCTCAGGCAAAAGCAGGAGTGTCAGAGAGCCGGGCAATTTCTGCAGAGCAGAGTCAGCGAGCAGAGGACAGACCTGCAATGCTTGAGAAGGGGGCAATAGTAACACGTCTCTTTCGCTTCTGTGTGCTTATTGCACGGAGGTGGTACTGTGCCAAGTCTTTTAAGCCTGGACCGGATTTTATTCCTCAATAGTAGTTGGGGGTGGGGAAAATAAGGAAGCAAAAACATTCTGAAAAAAGGCATTCACAGTTCTTAGTTTTGAATTCTGTGTATGTTTTGCAAGGTTAGATTTAGTCTCATTTTGTAAAACAGAAAAGAAGAGATCCGAGTGAAGGCCTTCTGTCATGCAGAGGCCGTGGGCAGCAGTAGAGATGGGGGAGGGGGGCAGTAAAGTTGGGGGGGTCGCTCAGGGAAGGTCAGGCCTTAGCAGCAGAAGTTGGTTAGAGGGGAGTTCCCAGGGCACCGGGACAGGCAGGGGTGGGGCAGGAAGGCGGGCAAGGACTCGGAGCTCAGGGGTGAAAGGGGGGAAGCCAGGGCAGCCGGTCACCTAGAACAGAGGCGCCATGCAGACCCGGAGCCTCGCAAGCTGCTGGTCGGGGTGACGATGCCCCAGCCCTTTGGGAAACCAGTTTGACAATCATTTGAGGTGTTAACGGAAATGCCACGCGATGCGGAATTCCACTTCTAGGTATACAGCCACCCGGGAGAAACGCAAACGTATGTCCACACCAAGCTCAAGTTCAGCTGGCACCCAGATCAGTCAATGAATGCCCGCTGAGTGAGGGGACAGAAACACATGCCCAGGGGATTCGCGGGTATTTGCTCGTGTCCTAGACCAGTGGTGGGCAAACTCATCAGTCAGCAGAGCCAAATATCCACAGCACAGCGATTGAAATTTCTTTTGAGAGCCCAATTTTTTAAACTTAAACTTCTTCTAACGCCACTTCTTCAAAATAGACTCGCCCAGGCCGTGGTATTTTGTGGAAGAGCCACACTCAAGGAGCCAAAGAGCTGCGTGTGGCTCACGAGCCGCAGTTTGCCTACCACTGTCCTAGTTCTCACTAGATGGGGAGACCCTCCGGCTGGAGGCCCTGGTGCAGGAGGGAACCCCTTTGGCAGGCTTCCCATCTGCAGGGGGAGCGGCAGCATTGGAATGTCTGGGACACACCTCTGTCCTCTGAGCCGCCAGCTAACCCTGACCTTCCCGTGCCCGCCACTCAACAGGCAGGTCCAAGAGCCGCCTGCAAGGCCTTTCCAATGAGCCACAGCGCCGTCCGCCACAAATCCCCTGGGAGGTGCGTTATCTCAGCCACACACGCTGCAGAGCGCCATGCTGTCGAGGATCTGGCTGGCCACTCAGGAAGGCAGCCTTCTTCTCCTGCTTCCAGCGGACTCTCTGGAAGCCCCAGGTGTGGAAGGAGCAAAAGCTCTTCCATGAATAAACATCGACTGCGAGGGATCGGAAGGTGAACGCAGGCTGCCTTACACATAGTAGGTGCTCACTGAACAGCTGCGGGAGCAGGCTGGCGCTACTCAGGCGTCGCCCCTCCCGCGCTCAGGAGACGCGGGGAGAACTGTTTTCCCGAACATCTGCAGGTGTTCCGGGAGACCGGACACCGGTGCAGGGAAAGTCTGCCGGGACATCCGCGGGCTTCTCGATCGGCTGGGGACGTCAGTGAGAATCTGCGGGGACGGGTCGCGGGCACTACGACTGCCTTGAAAAGAGACAGGACTTTCGGAGCCAGTCTGGGTCCAGGTGACACAGCAGGTCGGCGACATTAGAACCAGTGTCAGTGACTCGCCAAAGCACAGCCAGCGGGCCTGCTTCGGCACGCCAGGTGCTTTATACCCGTCCCCCTACCCCCACCTCTTGCTGGGATTCGGTCTTGGAGGCTCTGATCCCCAGACAATGGCTCACAGCCATTCCCTCTTTTCCACGTTAGAAGTTAGGAGCCTGGATGGCGCCAAGACGGCTGCGAGGCTTCCATGTCTTTGCTGACCAAGTAGAATGGCGGTCCCCTGTCCCCAAGGGAGTGGATGCCCAACCTCACAAAGGATGAAGATGGTACCACTTACGTGGCCCGTGCTTCTGGGCCTTTGAGGGGCTGATCGGTCTCCCCAGCTTCTGGGTATTTCAAAGGCGTTCCCTTTGAGGAGCCACTTTTTTTTTTTTTTTCCAACCCATCATCGTATCTCTTAATCAACATTGATCCGTGCTAAGGTCCTGGGGCAGGTGAGTGACAAGTAGTCAAAACAGGAAGAAGGCAGTGTGCGTGCCTCATGGTGGTTGGGCAGCTTGGGAAGCAAACCCATTACCATCCCTTGCAGCTGTGCTCAGCTGGTCCACTCACCTTCTCAATTCTGCTGGTCATTGGTGTTGGGGTCACCGGAGGAGGAATGCACGAGGCCAAAGTGGTACCAGGGGCCTTCCTTCTCCCGGCTGCTGGCACCGGCTTCCCTGCAGCACCCGGGACCTAGGCTTCCCTCCCTCTGGCCGCCAGCAGGCACCCAGAAGCCTGGCTTCGTCCGGAAGGACAACCGGAAGGACATCCAGAAGGACACCCGGTTTAATTCGCCTATTACCCTTTTATTATTATAGATTAGGTCATCTGCATACCAGATGGTCTGAGCCCCCAAATGGTGCCAGCACCCAGGGAGAGGGAGTCAGAGATGTTAAAGGAATCTAGGTGGGCTTTTTTTGGATGGAGAATTCTGGGAAAGTCCAGAGGGGAGAGAGAATGGTCTTAAAAGAGGAATGTGGTCTAAGTAGAAGGGAATGTCCATTGTGGAGCGGCCTAAAGGTTAGTTTCCAGGGTAGACGTATCAATTCAATTACAGTGATACCTCGAGATACGAGTTTAATTCGTTCTGTAACCTTGAGGCGTGGGAAACTATGAGACGCTCAAATCGTGGTAAACTGGTGGGTCGTGTGCAGCTGTCCGATCCGCGTGATGACTCCTATCTCAAATGTTGCTCGTATTTCAAAGCAAAAATCGCTCGCTCAACGGCTCGTATCTCAAAAATCTCGTATGTTAGGGTACTCGTATCTCGAGGTACCGCTGTATTTGATCAAACCCAACAACCGGCTCATTTTGGTGCCTAGAGTGGCGCGATGATGACATGGCACTTCTCCTGTGGAACAGCCGGCGACAAGCCTTCCACATTCACAGAGAGGACTGGTTGTCTACGCAGAACGTCGTGAGGGGATGGCCCCTCACCCCCTCCAGACCGCCTGAAGGGAGGCTGGCAGTGTTTTATGGTGACGTGTGGCTGTACAACTTGCAAATAAGACAGCGTTCTCCATCTCCCGTGTCAACGTGTTATCAAAGGCGTGGCCGGGGCTCCGGGCGACTGCTGTCACCTCTGACATCACGGTTTGGAGGCTCCCGCCCAGCACAGGTCCAATCTGCCCAGTTGTTTGTGCCCTTCCAATAGGAGGCCGGAGGTTATGAAAGTCAAGTTCTATCGTGATTGCACCTGCTGGCTTCCTGCTCTGGAGTCAACCTGTAACCGGCTGTGTCCTGAACGCCAGGCTCTTTGGCAGGGACTGGGGCTGCAGCCATTCACAGGCCACCTGCAGGGTCATTTCCAGGCCACAGGTTAGTCTCTGTAGATGTCACACCTCATCAGCACGAGGCAGGCCCCTTGCCCACCTCCCTCCTCTGCACACACGCCCGGGTCCGTTGTCTCGAGGCCAGCGACCACGGACAGAACACCCTCTGTTGTCTGACCTTGGGGGAGGCCTGCAGACTCGGGAGTGAGCCAGACAGACAGTCCTTGAGATGCTTGGGACTCTCGCGGAATTCAGCAGGATTCTGTTATCTGGTGACTGAGTTATCTGCTGTTTTATTTATAAAATAAAGCACAGGGCTCTGCTCTGCCCTCGATTACAGTGGTCGGCAAACTGCGGCTCTGTTGACTGATAAGTTTTGATAAGTTTGCCGACCACTGCCCTGGCACAATCCTCATTTTTTTCCTCCACCAAAGACGTGCAGCCCCCACTTTCCTGCACAGCCTCCAGCTCCCCAGAAATGCCAGAAAATACCCGCCTCCCCCAAACATCTCAGTGCAGACTCATCGCCATTCCAAAGTAAAGCTGCTGCCCACGGCGCTCCTGGGAGCCAGGCATTCCCCGCCGAACTGTCAAAGCACCAAGGAACCACATCCGGGAAACTTGGATCTGTTCCTTAGACCTTATTTAGGCAAATGTGTCCTGGGCAAACCGTTGCGCCCGGGGCTGCTAAGTGATCCCTTTGTCTATTCTTCTGTGGTGATCACTGGGCTCCATGGCATTGCTCAAGTTCAAGCTCCCTGCCCACAGGGTGCGGTGCCAAGGCCTCAGGTGCAGGCAGGCAGCCACAGGTCTCTCAGGGTGAGGCTCTGTGCCCGCAGATGGGCATGCAGGCTCCGTGCCCATTCAAGTGCTAAAGACAAAGGGGACCCGTCCTTGGGGGAAGGAAAAGGAGACCCCATCCTTGGAGGAAGGCAAAGGGGACCCCGTCCTTGAGGGAAGGATGCAATAAAACTGCACTTCCCAGTGATGAGGGCGGGTCATTTAATGACACTGTCTCCATGGTTATAACCAGGGCCATTACCCACCTGTTCTTTGGAGGAAAGCTAAGCCCAGGCCTGGGGGGGGGGGAGGATTGTGTGTGTGTGGGGATATGGGGGGGGATGGGTCTTCCCTATGAGTGCATCTGAAGGAGCAACACTGCGGTGTGTGCAGTTCTCGGCTGGCTGGGGACTCCGTGCTGATGTGTGAATAACGGACCGCTCCTAATGGCCTGTTCTGGCTGCGGCTGAGCGGGCTGGGGGCGGAGGGAGGTCTCTTAGGGGAGTCCATTGAGACAGGAGGGGGCAGCTTTCATCTAATTTCAGGGGATTACCTTGCTCCTGAAAACATGGACCCCTACCCAGAGCTTCGCAGAGACCTGAGGACTGACGATTAATGTTCCTAAGATGCTTTCTTCCCGATGGCTTTGTCTCCTTCCGATCAGATCTCTCCCGAGGGTTGGGAGGATGCCGTGGGGGAGGGATGTGGCTTTCGCACGTCTCAGAGGGGACAGGGATGCGGGCAGCTTCCCCTGCAGGTGGCTGCTGCGGGCCGAAGGAGAGGGACTCGGACAGTGAGGTGCTGATCCAAGCCCCGCCCGCCCAGGGCTGCCCGGCTCCGCTGTGAACGGACATCCGTGCGTGTGCCCGGTGATGCAGGGATGTGAACCCAGTCCTGACGCTGCCAGTTCGCTGCCCTGTGTCCTGTGAGGCTGTGGCAGTGGCTGGCGGCTGTCCCCGCTGAAGGCTGCCCTTACTGACCGCTCCTGCCTGCCACGTCCACTCGTTTCCACGGATCGCCCATGCTCATCCCAGGTGCCCCGGGCAGCAGTGACTGTGCTCTTTATAGAGAGTGGACAGCGGGTCAGAGCTGAGCCATTCCCTAGCTTACGCAGCCAGGGCAGGGTAGTGCCGGGACTCGAACCAGGTCAGCCTGGCTCCATGAACAGTGCCCCTGCTTAGTCTTCTACCTTCTCTTATTCCCAGACGTTTGGATGTGGTGCTCAGACAAGGGCCGGCATGAGGATCAGAGGGGAGAGCTTTTAAAAACACCAGGGCCTGGGACCCACTCCAGACAATCACAGACTTCCGAGGGATAAGGCCCAGGCACCACTGAGCAAAAAGTTTTGGCTGGTGTGGCCCAGTGGTTGAGCACAGACCTATGAACCAGAAGATTATGGTTCGATTCCTGGTCAGGGCACATGCCTGGGTTGGAGGCTTGATCCTGCGTGGGGGGCATGCAGGAGGCAGCCAATCAGTGATGCTCATCATGGATGTTTCTCCTTCCTCTCTGAAATCAATAAACAAACAAAAAACAAAACAAAACCCTGCTGGCAAAGCCCATGTACCCACCAGAGTTGGCCACCATCCCAAGGTGTGGTGGTGCTAACCTGTGGCACTTGGGGCCCCAAGTCCAGGAGAGGGGGGTCCAGATGATCCCCAAAGCCTGGAGAAAGCTGCCTGCCGAGCACCGGGGCGGCCCCTGCTCTGGCACGGGGAATGGGCCGCCCGAGGGGGCACCCTGAGACTGAGCCTTCCTCTCTGGACAGTGGAGGTCGCCCCTGGCCCACATCAAGTTCCAAGGCCAAGGTGATAAACCCGTGCTGAGGGCTGGCCCTGCAGGTCATGCTGCACGGGGTGAACACGGTTTTGAATTAGGTTGTTGTTTTTTTAAATATATTTTATTGATTTTTTTTTTTTTTACAGAGAGGGAGAGGGATAGAGAGTTAGAAACATCGATGAGAGAGAGACATCAATCAGCTGCCTCCTGCACACCCCCCACTGGGAATGTGCCTGCAACCAAGTACATGCCCTTGACTGGAATCGAACCTGGGACCCTCTAGTCCGCAGGCCGACGCTCTATCTACTGAGCCACACTGGTTTCGGCTAGGTACCCAGTTTTAAGCATCAGCAGAGTCCGTATAAAAATCTGCATCGCCAGCTTCCCCTCGGCCTGAACACTGGGGCTGCAGGGCACGCCCCCCCACCCCGAGGCTGAGCCTCAGCTGCCTCCCTGGTGGAGTGCGGGGGTCCCAGCCGCCCCCACCCCTCCAGCTTTATGGTCTCAGCCTGGACTGACCCCAGGGCCAGGTGAGTTGGTGATCTGCCACGGAGCATTAAATGAGGTAATATATGTTTTTAAATGGCCCATGGCAGCCAGTAAGTGGAAAGTCTTCCTCCTTGGGTTTTACTATCGCTGTTCTTCTCCCTCGTCTAGCCGGCCCGGCCCCAGCATCTCCCTGCGATGCTCACGCCCAGTCACGCACCGAGACGTTCCTGGGGTGCCCCTCACGCTTTTGTGAAGGGTGAACCCCCTTTCAACCTGCTTCTGGCTCCCCCAGACTCAGCCGCTGCCCACCAACCGCCAGTCTCTGCCAGAAAACAGCAGGGAGTGGTTTCCCTGGTAACCCCCACGTTGCCGCTTCGGGTTGGCACATGTGCCCTTGGAAACCCGAGCAGCCAGGGGCGGGAAGGGGCCGCAGCGTGTGCAGAGGCTGGGATGGGACCGGGGCTCCCGGGGGCGGGGTCCAGCCCTCCTCCTGGCCGCTCCATCTCTGCATAGGACTTACACCCTCCCAGCCCCCACCCCCCAGAGGCCTCTGCCCGCCAGCCCCAGACTGTGACAGAGACACCCACATGCTAGGGTAAGAGGGTGCCAGGGGCTGGAGGCCATGGGAGAAATGCTGCCAACTTTGAGAACCCCCCGACCCGCTTCTGGGGCTGAAGTCATCCAGGCCGCGTGCATTCTAAGGGGTGAATTGTATTTGGAGGGCACCAAAGGAGTAATTCAGATTCCCAGCTTTGAACCAAACCCTAGACATCTTGGTCAAGGGCACTCAGACAAATAGCAGCATTAGAGAGAGAGAGAGAGAGAGAGAGAGAGAGAGAGAGAGAGATATTGAGGGGCGGGAGAGAGAAACAAGAATGGAACGGAAAAGGAGGGAGAGGCGCGCTTTTCAATGTTTCCTGCGGGTAACGAGCAGAGAAGACACTAGGGTGTCAGTCTGCCTTCGTGCCCCTCGGGGCGAGGGGGGGACGAGGATTCCAGGCTCAGCCCTGGCACTGCCCCCCTCGGTAAGTAAGCCCCTCTCCGTGGTTCCACGTTCCCAGGGAAAAGCTCTGTCCTTTCTGCTGGGGTTTGTGCGCAAGGACCTAGCTTTGGTGACTCAAACCCTAGAATCTTTCTCTTTTTTAAAACATGCCTGTCTTTATTGATTTCAGAGAGGAAGGGAGAGGGAGAGAGATAGAGACATCAACGATGAGGGAGAATCATTGATCAGCTGCCTCCTGCGCCCCCCACCAGGGGGTGACCCGGGCATGGGCCCTGATAGAGAATCAAACCTCCTGGTTCATAAGTCAACGCTCATCCACTGAGCCCCGCCGGCTGGGCCTGAGAACCTCTCCATCTGATGACCCCCCGCTGACTGGCAGTGACTGAACTCAGGCCGCTGTTAACGGAAGGCCCTGACGTAGAAAGGAGCCACGGCTCGCAGCAGATGACCCCACACCCGTGGCCATCGTGGGGCCTTGTTGTTTGTAACGCACCCGCCGGCCGACGTTTGCCGAGTGCCTTTGTATCAGGCCCCGTGCACACACAGACAGCGAGGAGCTTACCCTGTTTTCCCGAAAGTAAGACATCCCCCGAAAATAAGACCTACTTCCAGTTTTGCCTCTCACTGTAATATAAGGCACCCCCCGAAAATAAGATCTCCCCGAACATAAGGCCTCCCCCGAACATAAGGTCTCCCCCAAACACAAGGCCTCCCCTGAACATAAGGCCTCCTCGGAATAGAAGGCCCCCAAAGCTACCGTGAGGCGTCTGACTCCTGATTTAAAGAGACCTCGCCCTGCCTGAACAGCTCCGGCTGCGCTGTGGCCAATCAGTGAGCTGGTTTGTGATGACAACGACTACCGTACCGAAGACAGGTAATAAATTTCCTTTTTTTTTTCTCAACAATAAATGTGTACCGTATTCTTCTTCATGGAAAAATAAGACACCCCCTGGAAATAAGGCCTAGCGCCTCTTTGGGAGCAAACATTAATGTAAGACACTGTCTTCTTTTCGGGGAAACAGGGTAGCATCTTTGTAGAAGATCAGGTCTGTGCTGAGCCCAGTGGCATCCATCCATCGAGATGCCCCCAATCCTCTACCGGGGTTTGCCTTTATTGCTCCCGGTCCGGAGAGCTGTGCCAAGTTTTACAGGGGGAACGGCCGTGAGCCATCGCTCCTCGGGGTGAGGGCGAGAAGGCTGAGATCGGGGGCCTCCCGGAACCACAAGTGCAGGCGGGGCCCGCGGATGAGGCCCACGTGGGTTTGCTGATCACCGACTCGGTGATGGGTCCGCCGTCCATTAACAAGGGGCAGAAAAATAACGGGCTGATGGAGTCGAGTCCCCGGGGCCATTATGCGTGTGTTTCTAATATATCTCACGTTAATGGACATTCGGATGAATGTTCACCTATTTGCATTTCAGCTTGTAACCAGCACAGCTGCTGGATGAAGCAATATTTCCAGGGGGCGGAGAAGCAGAATGATGGGGAGGGAGGGCTTGGGGAGGACGGAGGCCAGGACGGAGGAGAGGATGGCGCTGGTCAGAGGCGCTGCCGGAGAGACGAGGCAGCATCCTGACGGGACGGGGCTGGCAGCGGTGGGTTCAAGAGAACCGGCGTGGGAAGGGGCCCCCACCCCTCGGCTGGGGGGCTGCCTCGCTGGGATAGTTCAGTCTGATTCCGAGGAGGGGGATGTCTGGATGAGGCGGGCTGAGAGAGGGTGTGAACTGGCCTTAGGGCAGTGTCCCATCCCCTTACAAGGCCTCCCACCCCCAATCAGAGTGAGGTACCACCATCCATCCACCCCCTCAGCCTAGACTCGGGCTCTTCCAGCAAACGTATTCTGCACCTGAGAATCGAGTGCCCGTAGAGCAGCGGTTCTCAACCTGTGGGTTGTGACCCCTTTGGAGTCCATCGACCCCATCATAGGGGTCGCTTAAGACCACCAGAAAACACAGATATTTACATTACGATTCACAACAGTAGCAAAATTACTGTTAGGAAGTAGCAATGAAAATAATTTTATGGCTGGGGGTCACCACCACATGGGGAACTGTATTAAAGGGTCGCGGCATTAGGAAGGTTGAGAACCACTGTCGTAGAGCGATCCTGGCTAAGGTTTGGTTAGACATTGGCATGTGACAAGCACCTGGTGGTAATGATGTCATGTCATGCCAACACACCTATGAGGGAGTCCTCGTCCTAACGGCCTCGCAAGAGGAAAGTGACCAGCTGGGTGGTGGGTCAGAAGCTGATGGCCATGGGGCACAGGACCAGCAGGAGGAGAGCCACTGTGACAGGGTTAGGACAGGGGGCTCTAGGGCCAGAGACATGGGAGCTGCCTGAGGCGACAGAGCTTGTACGTGGCCAAGCTCGAGGCCAGCAGTCCTGGTCCCCCACCCTGCCACCCTCATTCCTGCTTCTTTCCCAAGCTGCGCGTCACCTGGGCTGGAGCATCCATCCCTCCGCATCTCCTGATGCTCACCTCCATCAGCCTCCATCAGCCTTGCCTATCAGGCCAGCTCAAGCTAAGGGTCCTCTTCGCGGTCCTCTCCAGCTCCGCCCTTTCACCCAAGCTTCCCTGGCCTTGAACTTGGACAAGCAGTGGCCACCTCCCTCTGCCATCAGCTCAGGGAACAAAAAGACCTCGTCTCAGCCCCTGGCCCTGGGCTGTGTTCCTGGAGGGTAGCACCCCGTCCCTGTTTGTTTTTTTTTTTTTTTTTTTTTGTTTTTATATTTTTTATTGATTTTTTACAGAGAGGAAGGGTGAGAGAGTTAGAAACATCAATGAGAGAGAGACATCGATCAGCCACCTCTTGCACACCCCCCACTAGGGATGTGCCCGCAACCAAGATACATGCCCTTGACCGAAATCGAACCTGGGACCTTTCAGTCTGCAGGCTGACGCTCTATCCACTGAGCCAAACCGGTTTTGGCCGTCCCTGGGTTTTGATAACAGATCTACTGAGCATTGCATTCTATTTTCTCTTTTTATTATCTTACCCCAAAATGAGCTCACAGGAACGGAGCCTATTCACGGTTTGGCTGCTCCAATGAACTTATTCTGAAAGGAAGAAAGAGAAGAAAAGCCCACAATTTCCCCAGCCTAAATCACACAGCTCTCCAAGCAGAAAGAATCCGTGGTTCCCGCCACTGGCTCTCAAAGGAAATAAAATAGAAGATGAAGAAACACAGAGCGTTTGCGCCCTCCATCCTTGCAAACACAAGCCAACATTTCTGTAGCCTCGGGTTTTGGCATCTGCTGATCTGTCCGGCTGGAACCTTTGTCCCCAGGTCCGTACCTGGCCGGTCCCTGGGCCTTGGGCCTCAGGTCAAATGTCTTAATTACCTTAGCTGATGCTCCATTCTCACTTGCATTACTGTTTAATTTTCCTCTTAGCATTTCTCCCTCTCTCAAGTCTTTCTGTTCGTCTCTTTCTTTAGTTACTGTATCTCCCCATGAAACCTAAGTTCCACCAGGAGAGAGAACTGGTTTACCCGTTTCACCCATGTATCCAGATCGTCAGCGGGGTCTGGCATGGATAAACGTGTTGAGCGAGCGTAGCTCCGGCCATGCCAGGGATATGCCCTAGGACAGGTGTGCACACGTATGGATTTTGTCGAGCGAACCGTGAACTAAATGAACAGCAGATGGGACTGCCATTTCCAATCTGAAAACTCTTCCAGGAGAAAAGATCTAGGAATATGGGACAAAACAGAACAAATCTCCTCTCAGATGCTTCACTGAGTTTGCAAAAAAGGGAAGGGAAATTTCCAAGGACTGAAAATAAAGTGGGGAGCGGGGGCGGAGCGGGGCTGGTGAGAACCTCGGCAATCTGCGGGCCCAGGAGGCGGGTTCTCAGTGGAGACCGGGCACAGGCCGCGGACCTGTCAGAGGTGGGAAGTGAAACTGGTGCCAATCTTGAACGGCGATGAGTCATGTGGAGACATTTACTTGTCTAAAGGAGATGGCCCGGCTGGCATGGCTCAGGTGTTGAGCATTGACCTATGAACCAGGAGGTCATAGTTTGGTTCCCAATCAGGGCATATACCCAGGTTGCAGGCTCCATCCCCAGTAAGAGGCGTGCAGGAGGCAGCCGATCAATGATTCTCTCTCATCATTGATGTTTCTCTCTCTCCCTCTCCCTTTCTCTCTGAAATAAAAAAATATATATATCTAAAAAGAAACAGAGAGATGAGAAATATATAGTTTGTCCCGTTCTTGATAAAATGGTTCACCCAGAGAAATCCCAGCAATAGTTAGTCTGCTGATGAGTTCAGGGTTCAAGTTTATATAGCCCACGTGGCCCAGGAAATCTTATGTCTGCACCCCAGTGTGAATAAGGGAGCCCCTGAGCCCTTTTCTTTCAAAGCTTGGTCTTTTATTTAAGAAAGGTCTTTGGCCCATTTGACGTGGCTCAGGGGTTGTGTGTCGACCTATGAACCAGGAGGTCATGGTTCAATTCCTGGCTGGGGCTCAATTCCCAGTGTGGGGCGCGCAGGAGGCAGCCAATCGATGATTCTCTTATCATGGATGTTTCTCTCTCTCTCTCTCCCTCTGCCTTCCTTTCTGAAATCAATAAAAATATTTTTTTTTTAAAAAAGGCATTCGCCTCTAAGGATTAAACCTATAACCACTGGCCAGAACTGTTTCCCCTCCCCCAGCTGTGAGACTCAGGGGCTGAGCATTTTAGTGGAGGGAATAGCTTGGGTTCTGCTAACCAGGAAGCAGGAGGAGCAGAGGCTGACAAAGAGGCCAGTGCTGTCAACGCTGGTTGTGAGGATTAGACAGGCAGAAGCTAAAATGATGTGATAAGATGATTATCTACAGAGGAAACGCCAGAGACTCCGCCGAAAAATCGTTAGAATTAATAAGTGAGACCAGCGTGCGTGCTCTTATAAGATCAGTCTATAAAAAGTAATTGGATTCCTATAGACGGGCACCCACTTACGATAGCGCCAGAAACACTACAGTATCCAGGAATAAATTAAACAGGATGTATGCAAGCCAGTTATGGGTAAAATTATTCAAAGACATAATGTTCGACTTAAATGGAGAGATTGATCATGTTTATGGATGGCAAAAATAAACAGCAGGGAGATGAAAGAGGCTAGCACCTACACGCTGAACGCGGCTCTCCGGTGTTAATGCCTCGGAGAATGCGCCCTGAACAGTGTAGACAAATGGAAGACTTTTCAGTGCAGGGGTGTTTCAATAGTGAAAAGCGAGAGGCAGCCTCGTTTCTAGCAACAAGAGAATGTAAATCAACTTGGTGAGTCCGTCCAGCAGAATAATCTACAACAGTGAGAATGAATGAGCCGTCAATGTGCCAACAGACATGTTTCTAGACTATAGGGTTAAGCTGAAATGCAAGTCACAGGAAAAAAAAAAGACGCAATATCATTCCACTTACATCTGGCCAAGACATGCAACTTAGAATTGTGTGTTGTTGATGGACACAAATGTAGGACATGATGAAGAAATGCACAGAGACTATCAGTGAATTCATGGTAGAGGTCGCTTCCAATGTGTTTCTAATATTTTAGATCTTAATTTCTGTCGTGGTTTGTGAATGCATATTGTAGAATTCTTTATATACTTTTTAAGTAAATGTGAAATCTTTCAAAATAATTTTTTTTAAGTATGAGGGAAATGTGTGTGTGTGTGTGTGTGTGTGTGTGTGTTTAAATACATTTGTATTTATTTCAGTGAGGAGAAAGAGAGGGAGGAGATAGAAACATTAATGATGAGAGAGAATCATCGATTGGCTGCCTCCTGCTCGCCCCCTGCTGTGCTCTGACTGGGAATGGAACAGTGACCTCCCAGTTTATAGGTTGATACTCAACCACTGAGCCACCCCAGCCGGGCCAGAGAAATGTGTTTTGATTCATGTAATCACTTCATAAACTATTTCCAGGTGTAAATGATTTTTAAAGACGATCTACTCTGACCTCTCCATTTAACAGAAGCTGACACATAACCAGCTCATGGCAAAGTCAAGACTAGAACCCAGGCCCTTCCTTATATAGAACCATTTTGCCAAATGAAACACCTCGGCAAGTGCCTAGTTTTGTAGGTTAGGATTTCTATGTATTGAATTTCCTCAAACAGGATTTCCAAATAGAGACAGGAAAGAGGCCAAATGTAGCACGCATTGAGAATGTTAAAAAAAAAAAGTGTCATCCTTATCTTTCCTCTGGTAACATCAGGATTAGGCTATTGACATTTGGCTCACAGAAAGAGGGGCTTTAAATTTATGCCAGCTCTGAGACTCGGAGACTCTCTGACTGGGGGTCGGGGAGCTGGGGTTTGAGTCTGGATTCTGTCCTTGGCTCATCAGTGACCTTGAAGCAAGTTTCCAACGTCTCAGAGCCCTGTTTTCCCCAGGTGCACAGGGAAGGGACACAGTAATGTGCTTTTTCAGGTGAGGTCCAGATGCAAGAGGTTTACTCTCAGGAAATGATGTTAATGGAGGGGAGTGGTGTTAAAGGATGCAGACACCAGAGAGCCCCAGGAGCCGAGAGTCGTGAGCCAAAGAGCAACAAGAGCCGAAACCGGTGTGGCTCAGTGGATAGAGCGTCAGCCTGCAGACTGAAAGGTCCTAGGTTCAATTCCGGTCAAGGGCATGTACCTTGGTTGCGGACACATCCCCAGGAGGGGGCGTGCAGGAGGCAGCTGATCGATGTCTCTCTCATCGATGTTTCTAACTCTCTATCCCTCTCCCTTCCTTTCTGTAAAAAATCAATAATATATATATATATTTAAAAAAAAACAGCAACAAGAGAGAGAAGCCCTTTGCAAGGAGACGATGTTTTCCCAAATGTTGGCTTCCTTGCAGTGGCCACGCCCTTTCTGGTCCACCATCTTCGTCCCCAGGAGTGACTGACAGGGAAGTCCCTTCCCTCTGTCATCTCGGCTTCCCTGGGCCTGGGTCTGCCCTCTCCTCATTGGCTCCCCCTCCCCGTGTGTTGCAGGGAACAGGCCCGTGGTTCCCTTGGGGCGTGCAGAATTGCAGCTTCCTAGTGAGTCTGCGCTATAGGTTCCCCCACCTCTCAGGCCTGCCTTCTCCTTTGCTCCTTCCCTGTTATTGATGACTAACCAATTACAATGGTATCAGGACGATTCCGCTTATGACCCTTGTAAGCACCGGGAAGTTTATACGAGGAAAGATGCTCCTTAAAGAAACACACACACACATACACACACACACACACACACACACACACACACACACACACCTCCCTGAAGTTGATCTGCCAGAGCTGAGCAGCATTCTCCTCTTCCGTTCTCGTAGGAGCGCGGGCCCTGATTTTTCTAGGAAAGCCTATTTAGACGCTGACACAGATTGCATTTCTTTTTAAAGCAACGAGAGTGATAAAGCGTCTTAGTATAAAATCAATAGGAAGCAGTTTAGGGGCCTCCGAAGTCTCGCGGGCAGCCTCTCCTTCGCGTCCTTCCACCAGCAAAGATTAAACGAGGAGTTACCAGCTTTCTTGTGTGTTTTCGTTATTTGATACGTAAATCACTGGGAAGAAAAAAAAAAACAAAAAGCACCAAAGACTTAGGAAACCATTTAGAACTGGGGAGGGATCATCTCAGTTCCTAGCACCTCTCACCCACAGAGAGAAGGAGGGGAAAGAGCAAGGCCCTCGGATTAAAACCATTGGCAGGACTGAGAACCTGGAGGTTATTTTCCTGAAGCACTCCGCCATTGTTTCTTAGACTTTGGGAAAGAGAGAGAGAGAGAGAGAGGGAGGGAGAGAGAGAGAGAGAATTCTGTTTCCATTTTCTCCCCAGAAGCTTTTCTCTCCATCTGTCGAGCAGCCACAAAGAAATGTGCGCCTTGCGATTGCTCAGACACGACTGGGTATTGACGACGTTATTATTATGAGAGAAGGCTGTGGTTGGGAAGACGTGGTGGAGAGAGAAAATGTGCTCCACAGAGGTCGGTGCTGGGCTAGTTTCAGCTGCAGGGACCTAAACGTTCTATGATTAACATTTTACTTATTTTTTATTTTTAAATATATTTTATTGATCTTTTACAGAGGAAGGGAGAGGGATAGACAGTTAGAAACATCGATGAGAGAGAGATATCGATCAGCCGCCTCTTGCACGCCCCCTACCAGGGATGCGCCCACAACCAGGATACATGCCCTTAACCGGAATCGAACCCGGGGCCTTTCAGTCTGCAGACCGACGCTCTATCCACTGATACAGACCGGTTTCAGCTATGATTAACATGTTACATCTTTGCTCGGGAGACAGTGAAGGAACACGGCATACAAGCCACTATTGAAACAATGCCAGCTAGCTCCTGGTGGCGCTCAGCAGTACCATATTTTTAGTCCTCCCAACTTTTAGGCCCATGGTAGGGTTATGCTCCCCTGCCTCAGTGGGCCACGTGGTGACTTGCTTTGGTCAATGACCTATGAGCAGAAGTGTCATGTGTGACTTCTGGTGCCATATTGAAAACCAGTGTGACTTGCCACATTCTCTTTTCTCTTTTGGACATAAAAAGTGGCTGCTTCTTTTTTTTTTAATTTTATTGATATTTTACAGAGAGGGAAGGAGAGAGATAAGAGAGCCAGAAACATTGATGAGAGAGACACATCGATCAGCCGCTTCCTGCACGCCCCCTGCCGGGGATGTGTACTTGACCGGAATGGAACCTGGGACCTTTCAGTCCGCAGGCCGATGCTCTTCCCACTAAGCCAAACCGGTCTTGGCAATGGCTGCTTGTTTAGTCTGATTTCCTGAGAAACTTCGGTGAACAGACACCCTCTCTCCCTGTACAGACACGCAGCATAAAAGAACAGTAAAAGCTCGCTCCTTTACGTCACTGAGACTTTGTCGCTTTTGTTACTGCAGCACGTCCTCGCTGATGCTGACAGATGCATATCTACCTCTTACCAGCGGCCAGGTCACAGCTAAACATCGGCACGTGGATCATCACAATGAATTCTTCCAGCACCCTGGGCACTGGACAAGTTAATTATCCTCCTTTTACTGACTCAGCACTGGAGGTGCAAAGACATAACGCGATTTGGCCAAGGTCATGGAGCGGGCACGTGACGCAGCTCGGCCATCCGCGTCCAGAGCCCGCCATGAAACCACGACGCTCGCCCTGCAGGCTGTTTACAGGCGCTGCCGTGCTGCACACGGGGAAGAAGAAAAGACATTTTTTTAAAACTATATATTTTATTAATTTTTTACAGAGAAGAAGAGAGAGGATAGAAAGTCAGAAACATCGACGAGAGAAAGACATCGATCAGCCGCCTCCTGCACGCCCCACACTGGGGATGTGCCCGCAACCAGGATACATGCCCTTGACTGGAATCAAACCTGGGACCTTTCAGTCCGCAGGCGGACACTCTATCCACTGATCCAAACCGGTTCCAGCAAAAAAGACATTTTTTTAAAACTAACCTGTGACCACCTCCCCTCCCTTCGTGCTCCCGGTGGGAATAAAGGCAGGAGGTTGAAAAGGTCAATGCCACCACAGGACCAGCAACAAGAATGGCAGGCAGAGTTGCTCTGTCCTTAAACAACGGCCTGAGCTTATTTTTAGGGGAACCTCGAAAAGGAAATGGTAAGACCCTAAGAAATATCAAGGAAAATGGCATTTACTGTATCAGATCTCTGCTAGTTGACTCAATGTCCTTTAACACGTTGTTCCCGAGCCTGGGAGATGGACGTAAGTGAATGTGCTCCGTGCTGGGAGGGGTGCTCACTGGGAGAATGGGGTGGGGCACTTCGGCTTGGGGGTCAAAGGGCAGGGGATGCCCTCTGAGCATCCTAGTTCCTCCTCAATCATTTGACATAGCGATGGAACCCAGGGATGTAGCCAAACTTGCTGAAGTTAGCTCTACTTTCAGCCCATCCCATCCTCCTGCAGAAAGAAAAGTTTAAAATGGGGCCTCCTTTGCCGAAACCGGTTTGGCTCCGTGGATAGAGCATCGGCCTGCAGACTGAAGGGTCCCGGGTTCGATTCCGGTCAAGGGCATGTACATTGGTTGCAGGCACATCCCCAGTAGGGGCGTGCAGGAGGCAGCTGACCGATGTCTTTCTCTCATCAGTGTTTCTAGCTCTCTATCCTTCTCCCTTCCTCTCTGTAAAAAACCAATAAAATATATTTGAAAAATAAATAAATAAAATGGGGCCTCCTTTAATTTCTCTAAAAGTCTCTTTTATGTTTCCAAGCAAGAATGGAAACACTAGTATTTTTTTTATATTTTCATAAAGAAGCCTAAAATTCCCCTTTGCATAACTCTGATTTTTATACACGGGGATCCGACCCACTCAAATTCTTAGTCACTTGGGAGTAAAGGGGACTCACTTTATCTCCTTTTCACAGTTGTGAGAAGTTGCTTCGACAGGAGACCAGTAAAACAAAACACACACACACACACCAACAAACAAAACACCCCCCCCCTCCAAACTCCCAAACCTCACTGTACCGACCCGTGGTTTGCCTACACTGGCGCTGGGATTTGAGATAATCTGAGAACAACCAGAAGGAAAAAAATAACTCCCCAGCCCACACTTGAGAAATCTCTATTCAAGGCGTTTTCGAAACCGAGGGAAGATGTGGGTGCTTCCCCAAGTGATTCTTTTTAGGACAAGGTTTTCCTTGAAGCTTCGGGTTTCAGCGGGGTGCCGTGGGGAACAATAACAGCCCCCCTTCTCGTGACCTCTGGAAAAGGCCCCTTTCCCAATGGGTGGGTAAAAATATGCATTTCGCCGAAACCGGTGTGGCTCAGCGGATAGAGCATCGGCCTGCAGACTGAAGGGTCCTGGGTTCGATTCCGGTCAAGGGCATGTATCTTGGTTGCGGGCACATCCCCACTAGGGGGCATGCAGGAGGCAGCTGACTGATGTCTTTCTCTCATCAATGTTTCTAGCTCTCTATCCTTCTCCCTTCTTCTCTGTAAAAAATCAATAAAATATATTTGAAAAAAAAATAAAACGGGGCCTCCTTTAATTTATCTTAAAAGTCCCTTTTATGTTCCCAAGCAAGAAGGGAAACACTAGTATTTTTTATTTTTTATTTTTCATAAAAAAGCCTAAAATTCCTCTTTGCATAACTCTGTGATTTTTATACACAGGGATCGACCCACTCAAATTCTTAGTCACTTGGGAGTAAAGGGGACTCGCTTTCTCTCCTTTTCACATTTGTGAGAAGTTGCTTTGACAGGAGACCAGAAAAACAAAACACACACACACACACCAACAAACAAAACACATACCACCCCCCAAACCCCCAAACCTCACTGTACCGATCCGTGGTTTGCCTACTCTGGCGTTGGGATTTGAGATAATCTGAGAACAACTAGAAGGAAAAAATAACTCCCCAGCCCACACTTGAGAAATCTCTATTCAAGGCGTTTTCGAAACCGAGGGAAGATGTGGGTGCTTCCCCAAGTGATTCTTTTTAGGACAAGGTTTTCCTTGAAGCTTCGGGTTTCAGCGGGGTGCCGTGGGGAACAATAAAAGCCCCCTTCTCGTGACCTCTGGAAAAGGCCCCTTTCCCAATCGGTGGGTAAAAATATGCATTTCTCTGAAACCAGTGTGGCTCAGTGGATAGAGAGCGGCCTGCAGACTGAAGGGTCCCGGGTTCCATTCCGGTCAAGGCCATGTATCCTGGTTTCGGGCACATCCCCAGTGGGGGGCGTGCAGGAGGCAGCTGACCGATGTCTTTCTCTCATTGATGTTTCTAACTCTCTTTCCCTCTCCCTTCCTCTCTGTGAAAAATCAATAAAATATACTTGAAAATAAATAAATAAATAAATAAAATGGGGCCTCCTTTCATTTCCCCTAAAAGTCTCTTTTATGTTCCCAAACAAGAAGGGAAACACTAGTATTTTTTTTATATTTTCATAAAGAAGCCTAAAATTCCCCTTTGCATAACTCTGATTTTTATACACAGGGATCGACCCACTCAAATTCTTAGTCACTTGCGAGTAAAGGGGACTCGCTTTCCCTCCTTTTCACATTTGTGAGAAGTTGCTTCTTCAGGAGACCAGAAAAACAAAACACACACACACCAACAAACAAAACACACACCACCCCCCAAACTCCCAACCCTCACTGTACCGATCTGTGCTTTGTCTACTCTGGTGCTGGGATTTGAGATAATCTGAGAACAACCAGAAGGAAAAAATAACTCCCCAGTCCACACTTGAGAAATCTCTATTCAAGGCGTTTTCTGAACCGAGGGAAGATGTGGGTGCTTCCCCAAGTGATTCTTTTTAGGAGAAGGTTTTCCTAGAAACTTCGGATTTCAGCGGGGTGCCGTGGGGAACGATAAGAGCCCCCCTTCTCGTGACCTCTGAAGAAGGCCCCTTTCCCAATTGGTGGGTAAAAATATGCATTTCTCCGAAACCGGTGTGGCTCAGTGGATAGAGAGCGGCCTGCAGACTGAAGGGTCCCGGGTTCCATTCCGGTCAAGGCCATGTATCCTGGTTTCGGGCACATCCCCAGTGGGGGGCGTGCAGGAGGCAGCTGACCGATGTCTCTCTCTCATTGATGTTTCTAACTCTCTTTCCCTCTCCCTTCCTCTCTGTGAAAAATCAATAAAATATACTTGAAAATAAATAAATAAATAAATAAAATGGGGCCTACTTTCATTTCCCCTAAAAGTCTCTTTTATGTTCCCAAGCAAGAAGGGAAACACTAGTATTTTTTTTATATTTTCATAAAGAAGCCTAAAATTCCCCTTTGCATAACTCTGTGATTTTTATACTCTGGGATCTGACCCACTCAAATTCTTAGTCACTTGTGAGTAAAGGGGACTCGCTTTCTCTCCTTTTCACATTTGTGAGAAGTTGCTTCGACAGGAGACCAGAAAAACAACACACACACACACACACACACCAACAAACAAAACACCCCCCCCCCCCAAACCCCCAAACCTCACTGTACCGATCTGTGGTTTGCCTACTCTGGCGCTGGGATTTGAGATAATCTGAGAACAACCAGAAGGAAAAAAATAACTCCCCAGCCCACACTTGAGAAATCTCTATTCAAGGTGTTTTCTAAACCGAGGGAAGATGTGGGTGCTTCCCCAAGTGATTCTTTTTAGGACAAGGTTTTCCTTGAAGCTTCAGATTTCAGCGGGGTGCCGTGGGGAACAATAACAGCCCCCCTTCTCGTGACCTCTGGAAAAGGCCCCTTTCCAAATCGCTGGGTAAAAATATGCATTTTCGCCGAAACCGGTGTGGCTCAGTGGATAGAGCATTGGCCTGCAGACTGAAGGGTGTCAGGTTCGATTCCGGTCAAGGGCATGTACCTTGGTTTCGGGCACATCCCCAGTAGGGGGCGTGCAGGAGGTGGCTGATCAATCTCTCTCTCTCTCATCGATGTTTCTCTCTATCCCTCTCCCTTCCTCTCTGTGAAAAATCAATAAAATATATATATTTTTAAAAAATATGCATTTCACGAAGTCATCGACATAAGGATCCCGTGCCTGGTGGAGTCTGATTAAACATGTTTTTAGACCCAATCTTCGAGAGTTCATTCATTATCTTAATAGGCGCCACACAGCGTGCGGAGAAGAGGAGAACCCTACAATTAATTGTCTTCCTAACCATGCCTGCGTAGTCCTTTCCCTTAATTGCTCGCCTAATAATATGATTCCTTATTGATTTATTTGCTCGCGCGAGCGGCTCTAATACATGTCACTTCCCGCGGTCTTATTTGTAACGGAAGAAACACTCCAGGATGGCGGTCTCCAATGACCCGGCGCTGCCAGACGGATGGCTCTCGCATTAAGATGGAAATGACTCCGGCGCAACACCCATAATCTTGTGATTTGTTTGCCTTGGAATCAGTGCGGCAAGCACGAGGCGATTTCAGGGCAAAATGACAAGGGTGTGCCACTCCACATTACAGGGCACGCCGCTCCTGGGAAGGAGGCCACCGCTTAATGAGCGCGTGTGACAATGGAACAGCGGTTCTCAACCTGTGGGTCGCGACCTGTTTTCTGATGGTCTGAGGCTCTACAGCAGTGACCCACAGGTTGAGAACCACTAGCAGGGTCGCCTAAGACCATCAGAAAACACAGATATTTCCATTATGATTCACCACAACACGAGGAGCTGTATTAAATGGTCGCGGCATTAGAAAGGTTGAGAACCACTGCGAAGGATAGCAGGGAGCCAATGGAAGCGCAGGAGGGCAGGCCTGCCACCCTCTGCCCTCCGGCCCCTGACGTTTATGGCTCACTCCAGGGCCAGTCAACCTCCCCCAGGGCACAGGTTAGAGGGGGGAGCTGGCCCAGAGCAGAGGGGGGCACCATCCGTTAAAGCCTGCGGTGGTAGGCGGCCCTCCGGGGACGGGTGAGTCACTGAGCCAGCCAGATTCTTGCATGTCGTTAACACAGAAGTGCAGGCGCCTTCCGTCTTTCTAGCTGCCCACATACATGCCTTTTCCGGCCCCAAAAATGTATCTGTCACATCCTGTGCTGGCAGACAACCCCTCTGGGGGAGGCCTTGAAGGGCTGAAGCAAGCACCCCAGGAGTGTGTGTATGTGGGAAGGTGTCTCAAACACCATTTAGGTTGTAGGTTGCTGTTAAGATCTATCTACAGTGGTACCTCGAGATACGAGTTTAATTCGTTCCGTAACCTTGAGGCGTGGGAAACTATGAGACGCTCGAGTCATGGTAAACTGGTGGGTCGTGTGCAGACAGCCAATCCTCGCGTGATTACTCCTATGTCAAATGTTGCTCGTATTTCAAAGCAAAAATCGCTCGCTCAACGGCTCATATCTCAAAAATCTCGTATGTTAGGGCACTCGTATCTCGAGGTACCACTGCACATAGGAAAATTAGTTTGTGATAAAAGGTTTTCAAAGTATGACACAGCCATGGAACCCCATGAAAGACGAGAAACGGAGGCTTAAAAGGGTGAAGGTGTGTCCCAAATCACCCAAGGTGTTATCAGGCTGTGCTCCCCATCACACTAGTGACCAGCAAGTAACACTGGAAACCCCCTGAAAGGAGGCATTCCCCCCAATACCGGTGAATGCGCATTTCCTTTCCCGTTCCTCCCATCCTTTCCATCCACAATAGCTGGGCTGCCACTGTGACTGGTCCTTTAAATCCTATATAATAAAAGCCCCCTATGCTAGGTATCTGGTTGTTCGGTTGGCTGTTCAACTAATCAAAGTGTAATGATATGCTAAGGCTGCTCAATCGCTCGCTATGACGTGCACTGACCACTAGGGGGCAGTCGACCGGTCAACCGGTCAGCTAGTCGCTATGATGTGCACTGACCACCAGGAGGCAGATGCTCTGACCGGTGGGCTAGCTCGCTGCTGGGGTCTGCCTTGTCAGTCCCCGCATTTGGGTGACAGGTCCTGGGATGAATTGGAGGGGCTCACCAGGCCCCTGCCTTGAAGTGGGGCTCCCGGGTCATCAAGGCAAATAACTGGAAACTCCCACTGGACGCTCCTGGCCATCGGATGAAGCATCTCAGTGTTTCAGAGAACAGTGCCTTTGAAGATGAGACCGAACATTTATCTCGCCTCTCAGCCCCAGGAAAGCCAAACAGATGGCTTTGGTGTGAACTGTACACGGAGGAGCAAGAGGTGGGAGCTGGACAAAGACAGACACACAGCAAGGCTTCCACTCCAGGTGGCAGCGAGCTGTGCCCAGGGAGACACCGGGGACCTTGGCAACGCTCAGGGCCCTCCGGGGGGAACTATCCTTTCTTTCCCCCAACACGGGGGCCGCTGAAGGGGAAGCAGGAAGAGCTGAGTGATTTATTACTCGGTGCCCCATCAATCTGGGGTGAGCGTCCAGGCCGCAGGTGCCTCTCTGGAGAAGGCAAGTCTGAGATTCACCTTCACAGTAGGGAACTGAACTGGCCTTGACCTCAACGCTCTGCTGCCTGAAAATGGGGAAAGCAGGCATGAATACGTCCCAGGAAAGAACTTACTGTCTCCCCATAAATCAGCACGCCCGGACTCGGTTCCTTTCTCAGGCATCTATCCCATAAATTACGGCGGGTGTCTCTTCTGGCTTTGCCATCTGGAAAAGCGAGCTAATGTGTAGCTATTTCGTCTGTCCTTGGGGGAAGCAGAAGCAGAAGATGAATGGTGAGTCTCAACTTGATATCTGTTGACAGACGACTCGAGAACCGTTGGAAATGGCCAGGTCTTGGGGAAGCCACATTTGAATACAGTGGTACCTTGAGATACGAGTTTAATTCATTCCGTAACCTTGAGGCGTGGGAAACTATGAGACGCTCCAGTCACGGTAAACTGGTGGGTTGTGTGCAGCCAGCCGATCCGCGCGCGATGACTTCTATCTCAAATGTTGCTTGTATTTCAAAGCAAAAATCGCGCTCGCTCGACGGCTCGTATCTCAAAATCTCGTATGTTAGGGCACTCGTATCTCGAGGTACCACTGTCTCTTCCTTGAAAAGGATAATGGGCTTATGCCCTTGAGTAGGTCAGTAAACAGTCTGCTGGGCTGGGGTCTGTTGCCTGCACTCCAGAAAGGCTGCGATCTCTTGCAAAGAAATTTGCCTCTAATATGGACCTAAATAGCGCTTCTCCTTTGAGATCTGATTATTAACGGCGCTTTAAAGAGCAGAAAGAAGAGACCTGGGAAGCAAAGTAGGAGCGAATATCTCTCCTTTTAGACATAGATACATCTGCATTTTATGTGTTATAAATACAGTGTGTCCCCAAAACAGGTACACACACTTTGACAGCTGATACCGTTCAATTGATATTTCCTTCTTTCCAGCCAGACTAAGCTTTGAACAAAGAAAATCCATCCGAAAATGCTCCTGGACATTTGAAAACGCACTTGAAGTACAAATACTGCCTTTATAATTATTTAAGATTTGTACACATATTTTGGGGGTGCAAAGTGTTTCAAAAAATTGTGTCCCCACAAAATGTTTATACACTTTAACAGCTAATAACTCATTTAAGTTACACTCCTTTTCAGGTTTAACTGATTTGAAATCATGGTGAAGCTAGACTAAGCTTTGAACAAACAAAATTTATCCACTAGACCAGTGGTCGGCAAACTCATTAGTCAGCAGAGCCAAATATCCACAGGACAACGATTGAAATTTCTTTTGAGAGCCAAATTTTTTAAACTTAAACTTCTTCTAACGCCACTTCTTCAAAATAGACTCACCCAGGCCGTGGTATTTTGGGAAGAGCCACACTCAAGGGGCCAAAGAGCCTCATGTGGCTCGTAAGCCGAGGTTTGCCGACCACTGCCCTAGACTTTTATATGGGGACGCATAAAAGATAAAGTTTACAGTACAAAACTGGCAGCAGTCAACGCATTGAGGGCGCACAAATACCGAAGGAAATGATTCTTGATGTTTGTGATTCCATTGCTTCATGTTATCAGCAGTGCGTGGACCGAGAAGGTAGTCAGTATTAAAATAGACATTGACCAAAAAATAAAAATAAAAAAAAGGGACTCATTTCTGTCAATTCTTTAAAATTTTGAAAATGAACTGCATGCTAATAAACACTGATGTTATAATCACTCAAAGTCTGTACATCCTATAAACCGTGACCCAGATTCTGCTAATATAGAGAGAAAAAGGTAGAGACCACTTATATTAGGACAAAGTACCTTTTATTTTCTAAAGTGGCAGGAACCTATTATGTAAGTGTAACCTCAATTTTAATAGTTTCCAAATTTAGAGCTTGTAAAGTGGCTGCCAACGGACATACAATGGACCCTTGAACAACACGGGTTTGAACTGCATGGGTGTCCGTATACATGGATGTTTTTCAATAAATACTAAAAAGGTATCTTTCCTTCCTACGATTTAAAAAAATTTTTTTTAAATATATAGAATCTTATATATTTTGTTGATTTTTTTACAGAGAGGAAGGGAGAGACATAGTTAGAAACATCGATGAGAGAGAAACATCTGCATGCCCCCTACTGGGGATGTACCCACAACCAAGGTACATGCCCCTGACCGGAATTGAACCCAGGACCCTTCAGTGCGCAGGTCGATGCTCTATCCACTGAGCCAAACCGATTTCGGCCTTCCTACAATTTTTTAATAGCATTTTCTTTTCCTTAGCTTCTTTTCCTAGAATTGTGAGAACATATCCTATGATACATATAACATACAGAATATGTTAATCAACTTCATGTTATTACTGGCAAGGTTTCCAGTCAACAGTAGGCTCCCAGTAGCTCAGTGTGTGGGGAGTCAAAAGTTCCATGTGGATTTTTTATTGTGTTGGCTGTCAGTGCTCCTAACGCCCACATTATTCTAAGCTCACCTGTGTACAGACCGCAGATTTGATCAATTTGATCATTCTATGCTTATTTTTTTAAAAAAAATCAAAACACAGAAGAGACACGGGGCAGTTGCACCCTAAAATCCAGAGTCCGGGCTTCTTTGGAAAAATCAGAAGGGCTGGCTGCACCAGACCCGTGTGCAGCGTGGTCACCCCATCTTTTTCATTCACCCTGGTCCCATCCCCAGCCTGGAAATGCTCTCACGGCAGCCACCACGTACCCCTCCTTGGGGTGATCTTAGCGGATGGGGGAGGGACGCTTTCAGCATAAGCTGGCTCACGACAGAGAGAAAGCAGGTGGTGAGCACTTCCCCGGGCGGGGTGATCCGTGGGCTATCCATCACGGAGCCGCACCATCTGGCCTTCATCTTGAAGGCCAATGTCAACATATGTCTCATAAAAAGCCACAGCAAAACAAACTCCTACTCCGCGGCCCCGATGCAAAGCGTCGGTCTTACTGGCGGTCTCCTGGGGCCGATGACGTGAAGTGACATCATCTTTCACTCCGCGACGCTTCCTGGGGCCGTCGGTCCCCTCCTTAGATAGAGCCATTAGCTCCGGACCCTCCCCCAGCAGCACTGAGAACCCCGCTAGCATAATGGGGGTGGGGAGATGTGTGCAGGCCACTTCCCCACTACCACTGGGACCACAGAGGGGCGATGTAAAACGCACCCACTCTTTGGGGGGGGGGTGTTTTCAACCTAAGCAGGGAGGACACTTTATTACTGGGATGGGGATTTCATCTAGGCCAGGGGTCGGCAAATTCATCAGTCAACAGAGCCAATTATCACCAGGACAATGATTGAAATTTCTTCTGAGAGCCGAAAACCGACTTCTGCGCATGGGCCACAAAGATTCAATCAAACTGTACATGTGAGCCCGCATGTGGTCTTTTGTGGAAGAGCCACACCGCAGGGGCCAAAGAGCCGCATGTGGCTCTCGAGGAGCAGTCTGCCGACCACGGATCTAGGAAAACAAAACTAAAATTATGAAGATTAATTTATCTTGCATTTAACACCATTTAGGTTATCATTGTAACTAGGTGCTAATTCTTATGATTAACAGGAAATGAACTTAGAAAGGATTTAAAAAAGAATCTGGTAGGTGTTTTCCACGCAATTAGGGCACTCTCATGCTGCATTCCACATTTGACATGCATAATACCATGAAGGCAAGTTTTGCAAAAATATCTGGGGTCCTTATTAACCACACCTGAGCACCCCTCTTAGTCCCTCAGTATCACTCGTTGAATTTATGTTAGGCCAGCTTGGTGTTTACAGAAAAGTTGCAAAGGTAATCCAGAGAGTGGCCATAGACCTTGACCACTTTGCCCCAAGGTTAAAAGGACGCAGTGTTAGTGGATCTACAGCAGATATGGAGGGGAGAGGAGGGAGGTGAGTCTTGCTGGGGACAAACTACACTCTTTTAGAATATATATATATATTGTTGATTTTCTACAGAGAGGAAGGGAGAGGAATAGAGCGTTAGAAACATCAACGAGAGACATTGATCAGCCGCCTCCTGCACGCCCTCTACTGGGGATGTGCCCGCAACCAGGATATATGCCCTTGAACGGAATCGAACCTGGGACCTTTCACTCCGCAAGCTGACGCTCTGTCCACTGAGCCACACTAGTCTCGGCGCCCTGTGAGTGTAAAAGCATGCGGCACCGCTAGAGACAATTCGCCGTGGGTCTGGAGCCCCGTGGAGTGGGGGAGCTGCCACGTGGTGGTGGATCTGACAGATCACAAATGGCAGAAGGCTTGAGCGGATGCAGATCCTCGGTCTGGAAGGCTTGCTGGCCGGGGGGCATGGAGAGGCCATTGCTTGATCCTTTTGCATTTCACTCCCAGAGCCAGGGTGGTCGGCCGGCTGAGCAAAGGCTGCGCAGGGTGGGCTGTGTGCAACCCTCGGCTCTCGGCCACCTTCCCCAGGAGCAGGTGCATTTCTCAGCCCGAAGTGGCCAGATGCGGGCCTTTTCAATGCATCTCATTTCGCCCCCTGCTCCACGTCTAATAACCGGTCCCGGGGAACCGTGTTTATCCCAGAAATGCTAATGCCTTCATCACTCGCTGGGAAGGGCTCGGGGCAACTGCTGTATTATGAAGAATTCTATGAAGGATACAGAAAGGAAATGCTTTCTCATTTTGGAGAAAGGCGAGGAACGAAGCTTTTTAAAAATACAGGTTTTTCCACAGGGAACGCAGTTCATTTCAGCAGAATGGCCATTGTTCGCTCTCTGGAGTGGCCCTGGCCGGTGCATTTCAGCTTCTCAGCACAGCCCCTCTGAGTCACGCTGGCACTTGGGCACAGGAATGAGGGGAGGTCTGTGGTTTTTGTTTTGTTTTGTTTTAAATATATTTTACTGATTTTTTACAGACAGGAAGGGAGAGAGAGAGCTAGAAACATCGATGAGAGAGAGGCATCGATCAGGTGCCTCTTGCACGCCCGCTATTGAGGATGTGCCCGCAACCAAGATACATGTCCTTGATGAGAATCGAACCTGGGACCTTTCAGTCCGCAGGCCAACGCTCTACCTACTGAGCCACACCGGCCTCGGCGGTCTGAGGTTTTGTGAACCGGGGCCCAGGGCTTTGTGGGGCAGGGCGGGGCGGGACACTGTTTCTGGCAGCTGAGCTGTGATTCAGGAACTCAGCAGGCCACATGGAAGTTAGGATCCAAAAAGTGAACCAGGAATTTCAGCATCTTCCTTGCGCAGGCCACTGCCCTGAAATGGGGGTGTCCACCTTCTTTTGTTTAAAGCCTGGGAATCCACTTTATGAGAGAAGCCCGTGGCTCAGGAAACCGACAGGAGCTGTGTGGCCGCTCTGCTGGGAAATCCTGGCGGGGGGTGGGGTCCTGGGCACCCAGACCTTCCCTACGTCATTCTCGTCTCCCAAGGGGGGTGCTCAGGGACCCTTGGGGATCCAGGGAACCCAGTTTGGAAATCACTGCCTCCAATGCTTTCAGAAGAAAACCTATGTGAAACATTTCTACACATAAGAGTAACGCCCTTTCGAAATCCTTTAGTTATTATTCGTTTCAAAGCTTCCCTCGCGCCGCTGAACATGCGAGCTAGGTGGAATATGATGATGGCGATCAAGCTTTGATGGATAAAGGAAAGCCGAGAGCCTTGGGAAGATAAACTCAATTACAGTTACAAGGTGGGCGCAGACCTGTCTGTGAACCACAGCCTTCCACTGCCCCCACCCCACCCCCACCCCTCTGGTTTCCTGCCACCTTCTCCCTCCCACCCCACCCCCACCCCTCTGGCCACCACCATCCCTCACTTCGCCTAGAAGAGTCTTCCCAGTGCTCAGGCCTCAGAAAGCGTTTCCCGGATGGAGATGCTGGCCCCACCGGAGTGACCCCGAGTGCAGGCCGGGCTGAGCCAAAGCCATATTCTCTGGGGATGGCCTGGTGCGGGTGATGGTGGTGCGTGGGGTCCGAGAAACGGGGTCACTTGCTGTAGGGGAGCAGGCACATGGGTTGCTCCACATTGGTTTAATGGGGGGGGTCTCAGGGGAGCTTCACTGTAAGGCCAGACAAGTCTATTTCTGGGTTTGACAGCCTGGGAGAAGGTCAGCTCTAGACAGATTTATTTGGTTGTGCTCATGGGAAGTTTCTGCACACAACGTGCTGGACAGTTGGCTGTGGAAAATGGGTCTTGGGCTCCGTGGGGGGCCGGAAGTTTAAGTTCTGCAACTCAGAAGCGAAAAAACAAAAATAAAAACCAGAAACAGAAAGAAAGATATCACGTGCCTAACCTTCTGGGGGGCTTTGGGGGACCGGCCTTCCAGGGCCCGCCGCCTGGGCCTGTGGGGGAGCGTGGCGGTCAGTAGTTCTGGCCGAACTGGCAACGCTGGCTCCCTCCATCCCTGCCCATGAATATTTCAGGGATTTTTTCCTTCCCCCGGCGGAAGGTTTCCACTTTCCTTCCGGGCTGGAGGTTTTAAGAACCCGCTCTCATCACAGAATCAGGCGCAGGGACTGTTTATCATACATATGAGCATCCACACGGATACCACAGCCCTGAGGTTCTGCTCACGGCTCTTTCGCCGCCTCACTCCGGGGCTGCTGTTACACTTGCACGCACAGAAAGCGCGCTGGGGTTCACAGGTAAATGGTGATGCCAGAGTGGCATCGGGCTGGCACGCCTGGGGGTTTCAATCCACGCAGGGTTGATGGTTATACCATGAGGAGGTGCCCTGACCACCGTAAAAGGCCTTTATTTATATATTTATTTAATTATGTATGTATTTATTTATTGTTCTCTCTCACAAGAGAGTATGTTTTCCACTGCTTTTCAGAGAGAGAGGAAGGGAGGAAGCGGGAAGCAGGGAAGGAGAGAGAGAGAAAACACTGATGTGGAAAGACACATCAACTGGTTGCTTCCTGCGCATGCCTCAACCAGGGGGGCCGGGGGGATCGAACCCACAAGCCAGATACCTGCCCTTGACTGGGAATCAAACATGCGACCCTTTGGTACAGGGGCTGAGGGCCAGTGGCCCGCATGGCGCTCTAACCACTGAACACACCGGTCACGGCAAAAGGCATTTTAAAAAATTGTCTATGAAAAATCTCGCACCAATAGGGCCTGGCAATCCGCTGGCCCGTTTCTTTATTTTCAGAGATGAGCACATCCAGGGCAGGCAGCCGAATGCCGGTGAGGCCGATGCGATGGTGGAAGGGAAGAATGAAGGATGTGTCCCCTGCAAGGACAGCAGCTCTCCTGGCTCCTCCCTCTTCCTCTTTCTTCTCTCAAATAGGCCACAGGCTCCGAGCCGGGAGCCTCAGGGAAGGGCAGGGAGTGGGAACTGCCTGCAGTCATTGCTTTTTGGCTGGGTTTGTCAACGTGAAAATCCAAGTGGTGGAGGGGTTTGGGGGGGATGGAGAGAGCGCCTCTGAGAGAGATCTGAAGGCAGAGAGAGGCAGTCTTGGAATAAAGAAGGACTTACGCCCAGCTGGTGTGGCTCAGTGGTTGAGTGTTGACCTGTGAACCAAGAGGTCACGGTGTGCTCATGCCTGGGGTTGTGGGCTAGATCCCCTGGAGAAGTGGGGGGAAGGGAAGGAGTGCAGGAGGCAACCGATCAATGATTCTCTCTCATCATTGATGTTTCTATCTCTCTCTCCCTCTCTCTAAAATCAATAAATAATATATATATATATATTTTTAAATATATGTTATTGATTTTTTACAGAGAAGAAGGGAGAGGGATAGAAAGTCAGAAACATCGATGAGAGAGAAACATCAATCAGCTGCCTCCTGCACGCTTCACACTGGAGATGTGCCCGCAAGCAAGGTACATGCCCCCGACCGGAATCGAAACTGGGACCTTTCAGTCCCCAGTTCGACGCTCTATCCACTGAGCCAAACCGGTCTTGGCTATAGATATAGATATAGATATAGATATAGATATAGATATAGATATAGATATAGATATATAGATTTTTTTATAAAACTGACTTGCTTGGGCCATTCTGAGAGTCACGGACACCAGCGCCCCGCTTTCCGGAGGTGAGGTGCTCCCAGTCTCACCGTGAGCCCCCAGCCTCCTTGCGTGAAGTGGGAGCAGTAGCACCAGACCTGAAGGGACCAGTAGACTGGGACACGTGTGTCTCCATGGCAACCAGTGGGATCTGATGACTCAGAGCCGGTACATGCTGTGAGTCCTCCCTGGGGGGAGGCCTGGGGGATGGGGGACCCTCCAGCACCTTGGTGCTAGGAAAGGACACCCCAGGGTGGGGCTAGGGGAGCTCTGAGACGCAGTGAGGTGGATTTTCCTGCCTATACGACGGCATGAAATAGTCTCGGCTGAAATTAGCTGCTTGGGAGAAAACAGAGATTGGGTCCTAGGACACACCTGGCTCCGTGGCCTGTGATTCACCCATTCCCAGAAGCAGAAGCCCGCATCTTGCCCTCGCGTGGACAGTGCGTGCTGAGTGGCCAGGTGACTGTGCATGCGTGTCATCTACGGTCGTGTGAGAGGCCCTGCCTGTGTCTGGAGGATGGGCCCCTTTCCATAACACCCATTTCTTTTCTTCTTCCTGGCTCTTTACGAACACCAAGGTTTTTGTTTGTTTGTTTGTTTGTTTAATATGTTTTTATTGATTTTTTTACAGAGAGGAAGGGAGAGGCAGAGAGAGTTAGAAACATCAATGAGAGAGAAACATCGATCAGCTGCCTCCTGCACACCCCCCTCTGGGGATGTGCCCGCAACCAAGGTACATGCCCTTGACTGGAATCGAACCTGAGACCTTTCAGTTGGCAGGCCAACGCTCTATCCACTGAGCCAAACCGGTTTTGGCGGACAATAAGTTTTTAAAAACACCGAGGATCACAGCCTAATCCAACAGACCCAACTGCACACATCAGAGGCGCAGACGCACAGCTAAGTCTTTAAGTCTTTCAAGTCTTTCATATATATATGTATGTATATATATATATATTCCATAAGTAAATATATATATAAGTAAATATATACATATATATATATATTTACTTATGAAATATATTTTTATTGATTTCCAGGAAGAAGGGAGAGGGAGAGAGACAGAAACATCAATGATGAGGAAGATCACTGATCGGCTGTCTCCTGCACGGCCCACACTGGGGATTGAGCTGGCAACCTGGGCATGCGCCCTGACCAGGAATCGAACCGTGATCTGCTGGTTCATAGGTTAACGCTCAACCTCTGAGATAGCCAGCTGGGCCTTTGGACAGGTCAGCCTTTTGAAGAGCCTTTCGTGGCTAGGGTCCCGCTCGGGTTTAATGGAGGCAGCAGCCGCAAGAAGCTGCATCACCTCTGCCACCAACAAGGCATTTGGCGTAAACAGGCCTCGATGGATGGTTCCTCGGAGGATGGGATGTAAAACTGTTTGTGCCAGGTAGGTCCCCTGCAGCCACCTCCTGGGGCAGAACTAGGCGGAGATGGTGAAAGTCATGACCAGCCAGAGAGCAGAGAGCCGGATCGCACTTAACAAATGAAGTTCATTAACAACAACTCCTGGGCAGAGGGGCGGGGCCCCTGAGGGAGTCAGGGGGGAGTCTGGTTTACATTTTCACGTGTTTACGAAGCTCCTGCTGGAAGAGGCCTGTGTAAGATCAGTGATCTTCCTCATCATTGATGTTTCTGTCTTTCTCTCTCCCTCTCCCTTCCTCCCGACAATAGCCATTCCCCGACACAGAGCTGCATCACCATGGCGGATCTGCCAAGTGCACAACCTTTGAAAGTTAGCCGCAGCACTCGCTGCCACGTGCGGATGCCCACAGCTATGAACTTCTTTCTAGGACACACTTTCACCCACTTTTTAAAAAAAATTTCATTTATTTAATATTTTTTATTGTTTAAAGTATTACATGTAGTAGTACATATATCTCCCTTCCTCCCCCCCCGCCATTGACCTTCCCCAGCCTCCTCTACCCTCTGTCGTATGCCCTCATCCCTCCCCCCAGTGTCTTGTGTCCATTGGTTGTGCTTAAATGCATGCATACAAGTCCTTTGGTTGATCTCTTCCCCTCCCTCCCCAACACTCCCCTGTTTTCCCACTGTAATTTGACAGCCTGTCTGATGCTTTACTGCCTCTGTATCTTTCTTTTTATTCTTCAGTTCCTAATGTTCTTTCTTTTCCATAAATGAGTGAGGTCACGTGGTATTTTTCTTTCACTGCCTGGCTGATTTCATTTAACATAATGCTCTCCAGGCCCATCCAGGCTGCTGCAAACGGTAAGAATTCCTTCTTTTTATAGCAGCGTAGTATTCCATGGTGTCGATGGACCATAGTCTTCTGATCCACTCTTTAAAATGCGGTTGGCAGTGTACATTTGCCCCAGAAAGTCAATTCTGATCACCCGAACTGTGATGTAACTTAACCCCCAGCCGGAGGGTGATTTAAGGCAAATATTCTGCAGCCTCGCTTCTTCCCTTTCTCTCACTTTCATGGAAAACAACGGTTCAAAGACAGGATCAGGCCAATCCCTGGGCGGCCTCTGACAGAGGGTGCCTGGGTCCCGGTCCTCAGGTCCAAGTCAAGTGCTTGGCTGGCGTCGTCCTTGAGCTGTCCCTGGCACTGACGTTGATTGTCACTTCAGGCAAAAGGCTCGAGCAGAGACAGCACCATGCTTCCAACGAAAAGGGCAATTTTAATGTCTCAGCCCCTTTCAATGCCACCTTTCACTGTATGGCGTGGCCTGGTTCAGAAAGTCTAAACATACTTTTTGTTTGTTTTCTAATTTTGTAAAAATATATTTTTACTGATATCAGAGAGGAAGGGAGAGGGAGAGAGAGATAGAAACATCAGTGATGAGAATCACTTATGGGCTGCCTCCTGCATGCCCCGCACTGGGGATGGAGCCCACAACCTGGGGCATGTGCCCTGACTGGGAATCAAACTGTGACCTCCTGGTTCATAGGTCGATGCTCAACCACTGAGCCATGCCAGCTGGGCAATGATTGAGCTTTTTAAATGAGATGAAGCTCCCTTCTTCAGAATAAATACCATCTTACGTCAAAGGGAGAAAAAATAAAGCTGCGAAACTTTAAGCTCAATCAGATAAATGGTTCACAGGTTCACACTCAACCACTGAACCACGCCAAGTGGGCACTTTTTTCTGTTTTTATGGACAGTTTTCACCGTGGCTCTGGAAAGCGACTGCGAATGAGCTGACTCGACCCAAGACCTGCTTCTGAAGGGCGTGGGGACATAAATGGCACGAGGGTGACATTTCTGTTTAAATATCAAGCTGGGCACCCCGGGTGAGGAGGAATTTGCCTAATGCTGTCACGGGCGCCAGGGTAAATGTTAGCGTCCCTGCTGACCGGCGCATCGGGGCGTCCTCAGACCTGCCCCTCGAGATGGCCCGGCATTTCCATTTCTCCTAACGCCGCTTCGAGAGAACGGCCACTTCTGTGCGCTGGGCCCTGCCCTCGGCATTGATCGGCGCACGTGACCTTCTGACTGGACTCAGTCGCTCACCGGGGCTCGCGGTCAGCTGTGAGTGAGCGGGGAGCCCCCGGGAAGGTTCTTTCTTGTTTCTTGTTCTCCTTCCTCCCCCAGAGCGGCCACTGCATGCGCCTGGGCTCCAGCCTCCCGCCTGCCTCTTCCCGAGAATCCAGCGGAAGCAATGAACCGCCTGCTTTCAGGCACTGGACCGTTTGGTTCTGCTCTTTCCCTTTCAGATACTGTTCCTCTTGAGGCGACACAGGGTACGCAGGTGTTCGATCAAAACCACCTTTGGTTTTAGTGCCAAGGAACGGAGGTCTGGGTGCAGCTTTGGAGGGAGATCTGTGTTGTTACCGGTTTCAGTCTCTGCCCATCATGAAACCGGGCAAATTCCGCAGGGAGGGAGGGAGGGAGGGTGGGAGGCACATCTCAGCCCAGCAGTTCTCAACCTGTGTGGGTCGCAACCCCTTTGGGGGTCGAACGACCCTTTCACAGGGGTCGCCTAGGACCATCGGAAAACACCTATTTCCCATGGTCTTAGGAACCAACACACCGCTCCTCGGTGTAGCAAAGTGTAGCCATGTAGTTTACTGTTGTCCTATGAAGACTGTTACCCATGCTACACCATGATTCAAGACGAAATTTCATTTATTTGTCATTAGAAATAAATATTTCACAATATACAATTACATATTGTTTGTGTGATGAATCCTTGTGCTTTAATTATGTTCAATTTGTAACAATGAAAATACATCTTGCCTATCAGATATTTACATTACAGTTCATAACAGTAGCAAGATTACAGTTATGAAGTAGCCACGGAAATAATGTTATGGTGGGGGGTCACCACCACATGAGGAACCATATTAAAGGGAAGGTTGAGAACCACTGTCTCAGCCAAACTGCTTAAATCTTGCCCCGGCTCTTCCCAGCTCCGGCTCAGGTAGGGGAAGGCCATTTGGCTTGTCCTGTGCTGGTGGCTGTCCTGTAAGCTGCCGCTCTTTATGGCGATGCCCAGGGGATGGGTGTGTGTTCCCACCGCCCCTCTGCTCCCCCCAGGTCCTGGTGCCTGCATCCCGCGTGCCACCCTTCCCAGGGCTGTCTCCCGCAGACCTGGTGCCCAGTTTTCTCGCTCAGGCTGCCACTCGCTCCTGCTCCTGCCTGTGGCTTCTGTCCTGGCATTTCATTCCAACCCGCCTCGGTATGTATGTCTCCTCCACCAGGCTGCGGCCGCTGGTGGGAAGAGACCAGTGTCCCCATCCTCTCCATCCCTGAATCTTCAGCCTGGCCGTGCCCCATCTAGCACGTTCCCTGACCGGGAATCTAAATGGCAATCTTTCAGTGCATGCTGTGATGCCCAACCAACTGAGCCATACTGGCCAGGGTTTCATTCTTACGACAAAAACATAGAATTTTCAGTTATTTAGAACCACAGCAAGTCAGCTGTGGCAGGCAGGCCAGGAGACGAGAATGTATTACCTCTTCCTTGGCAAAGTCATCACTTGGGCCACTAACAAGCTTACTTTCCCTTTAAGAATGCCTCCGAGAGCCTCCAGAAATGGAGCACACAGCTCCCTGACAAAGATGTTTGCCGCGCCTCTGACAGACGAAGAAACTGACTGGCTTAAGGTCTTAGAGCCAATCAGTGACAGAACCTGGGCTTGAATCCCGGACTCTGATCCCAGAGAGAGTGACCTCAGGGACCGAAGATAATTCTCGCTGGTTCTGGAACACACAGTAGGCGTTCTGCAAAGCTAGCTTCCTTTCTTACCCTCCTCTTCCTCTCCCATGTTCCCGAGGGCTGAGCACACACTGAGAGCTCAGGCACCCTCTGATCCCCGCCCCCCCCCTCTGTTTTATGGCGAAGAGAAAAAGTGCGGCCCTCCCTCCGCTCCACCGCTGTGGGAAAGTAATAACAGAATGATGTTCCCCCTGGCAGCTGTCTGAACCTGATATTTAAGCGGCACCCGGCTCCAAAGAACTGCCCTTTCGGAAGAGATTAGCATTGCATATCCAGCGCGCATGAGCTGGAAGATAAACAAATGCGCTCTCCTACCCAAATATTTCCAGCTTTCGCTTTAAGGCGTTGCTCAAGATTGGGGTCCAGAGCAGAAATGGAAGAACTCACGCTCATGCTGTGAGCCACGGGCTGCGCGAAGGTGTGGCTCCCAGACTCCCGAGCATCGAGCATCGCTGTTGGTTCCTGCATCAGCCTTTTGCTTGCAAATGACTCCAAATGAGCAAGAAATAAAAAGGGATTGCTTTTTTAAAAGGCTTGCCTTTTTACTTTATTGATTTGAGAGAGAAAGGAAGGGAGGGGGGGGAGATAGAAACATCAATGAGAGAGAAATATCCATTGATCGCTGAAATGGGTTTGTCTCAGTGGAAAGGGCGTCAGCCTGCGGACTGAAGGGTCCCAGGTTCTATTCGGTCAGGGGCATGTACCTTGGTTGCGGGCACATCCCAAGTGGAGGGTATGCAGGAGGCAGCTGATCAATGTTTCTATCTCCTCGATGTTTCTAACTCTCTGTCTCTCTCCCTTCCTCTCTGTAAAAACATCAATAAAAATATATTTAAAAAAAAAAAGAAATATCCATCAATCACCTGCCTCCGGCATGCCCCCTACTGAAGATCAAGCCCATAACCTGGGCATGTGTCTTGACCAGAATCCCTGATTGGCTGCCTCCTGCATGCCCCTTACTGGTTCATGGATCAACGCTCAACCACTGAGTCACACTGGCTGGGCTAAAAGGATCTTTTTGGCTCACTCATCGAAAGTAGAGAGGTAGCCTTAGCTTCAGGTGTGGCTGGGTATAGGAACGTCAATGGTGTCCTTCTTTCCTCTCTGTCATAATCATTCTGTCCATCTTTCTTCCCTGTTGGCATCACTCTCACACAATTCATGGTGACACGGTGATTACTGTGTAATCAGGACCCACCCACCAGGCCACGCCCACAGAAAAAGAGAGCTCTGCTTCCTGACGGTTTGCATAAAAATCACAGGCTTGAGTCTCATTGGCCTGGCTCGGGGTCACATGCTCATCTCTGAACCAATCACTGCAGCCAGGGGAATGGAAAACATTAATTGGCCGGGCCTGGGTCACATGCTTCTCTCTGGATGCCCGTGGTGAGGTGGATCTGCCCAAACCACTGTGACTTGCCAATGAGCAGGGATGGTTCCATCAAGTAAAACCGATATTCTGTCACCAGAGAAACAGTGCAGATGCTTGGCAGGTGAGACCACAGAGGACCACTACAACCATATCCCCTTCTTTTAAGAGGGCCCAGATGATTCAGGAAAATTCTGCTGACTGCTCCTTCTCACCCAAGGAAGTCCACATGCAGAAGTTCAAGGTGATAGAAAGAAGAAGCCTTGTCCTATTTCCAGACCTTAGTCCCCAGCTCCAAGCTCTCTGAAGACAACCGCCATGCCATTTTGCCTTTGTATTTGGAGGGAAAAGAATCGAATCTGTCCTGACCTTGCAGTGCCTTACCTTCTCCTACCCGAAGCTCCTCACAAACCCCTGTCTCCCGGCTTCCAATGGTTAAATGTGTAGCATCTTCAAATGGAGAAATTAATGATACTGAACCTCAGGATCTTTTTTATTTTTATTTTAGGAATTAGAGACACCCTTAAGAATGATCTCCTAATTGTAGCAACCTGCTACGTCGATGCTGAAAAACTCATTTACAATTCAACTATTAAATGACAAGCCATTACCACCATTTTTATTGCTTTTTATTCCCCTAACAAAATTATTATGTAATTACCCTGCATAACAACATCATTTTTAGGATATAAAGATGAAATAAGGTCTCTGTTTTAGAACACTTTTACTATTAGATGTTTTCAACACCTCGTTTCTGTAAAATATCCAGCATCGAGAACCAAGTTTTCTCTTTTGCTAACCAGGGGCTCCACAAATTGGTGTGGGACCCTGTATTTCTGACGCTCCTTTGCCCTCTGCTGCAACATGAGACGGAGGGGAAAAGCAGACGGAGCGGATTCCGGCCCATTCCTTAACCTGGAGGCCCAGTGGCTGAAAATACCTGCGCGCACAACACAAGCTTGTCGGGTTGGTGATTGGCAGCTGTGAAAATGACTACTCTGTCCAGCCACCCAATGAGTCTGGGCCTAGGGTTTTTAAAAAATATATATTTTATTAATTTTTTACAGAGAGGGATAGAGAGTTAGAAACCTCAATGAGAGAGAGACATCGATCAGCCACCTCCTGCACGCCCCCTACTGGGGATGTGCCCACAACCAAGGTACATGCCCTTGACCGGAATCGAACCGGGGACCTTTTAGTCTGCAGGCCGACGCTCTATCCACTGAGCCAAACCGGTTTCGGCTGGGACTAGGTTTTAAACAGAAGTACGGCAACCAAAGAATGAAGACTTTCAGGTGATGGGACCAGTTTCTGCCTGACGCTGGGGGAGTCAGAGAAACCTCTCAGACAAAGACTGGAGGTGGGGCTGCTAAGAGGCATGAGCAATGCCCCAAGGAAAGGCAGCGCCCTCCATCCCCCTTTTCCTAAAGGCAGAAGAAACCGAGGCGTCTCCCAGGGGAAGGGCTGAGAAGCGGGCCTGGGGCATCTCGAGGAGGCGGCTGGGGCACTGCCTTGGATGACGTGAGGACAGAGATCTCTTCTAAGTCAACTCCTCATACGTGATATTCTGGCGCTCTTTCGTTCCTCAGGCTGAGGGCAGACCCCCGAGGGAAGGACTGGACCACACACCGCCTGCTTCAGTCCTGACTGCTGTGAAAGGGGTGGTTGGAGGCAGGAGGGCTCAGTTGTCGAATCCAAGTGCCCTTGAACCTCTCTGCAAGTGCTGCCGTGGATGGGAATAAGACGGTCTGCTGCTGGACTTGACCTTCACCTTAATTTCCCTCACAAAGCCGGAGAGATGGGCAGAGTACGTGCCGGCGACTGGAGCAGGAGTAGGGAACATCGGACAAGGCCCATGAAATCACCTGGCCTGGCCTTGCCAGGCATTAGGGCGGAACTATAAAATGACTGATCAAAAATAGCAGGCTCATTTTTAAGTTGATACAGTGGTACCTCGAGATACGAGTGCCCTAACATACGAAATTTTTGAGATACGAGCCGTCGAGTGAGCGATTTTTGCTTTGAAATATGAGCAACAGTTGAGATAGGAGTCATCTCGAGGATCGGCCGGCTGCACAGACCCACCAGTTTACCTCGACTCGAGCGTCTCATAGTTTCCCTTGCCTCAAGGTTACGGAACGAATTAAACTTGTATCTCGAGGTACCACTGTACTTTGGTATGGCCCGAGAACGATGTTATAAATACCCGAATGGCCCCTGGCAGAAAGAAGGTTCCCCACCCCCAGCTGGCAGTGACCTTGGGTACGAATCTGTGCTTCTCTGGGGCTGTTTTCTCGCCTCTGAAAGTAGAGGATGGAATGGAACTGACTGGCGCTCAGTATGCCTTTCAATGATTCATACGTGCTGACTGTCCCCTATCTCCAACCTTCCTAGGCACCTAAGTCTGTGGTTCTCAAACGGGGGCTCTCAGTGCCACCCAGGAGACGTCTGGTAATGTCTGGGGACATTTTTGGCTATTACACTTGGGTGGTAGGTGCTGCTGGCATCCTATGGGTAGAGGCTGGGGATGCTGTTCAACATCCCACAATGCACAGGGCAGTCCCCGCAAGACGGAAGTACCATAAGTATCCACAGTGCTGAGGCCACAAAAGCCCTGCCGTAAACCATCCGTGAGACATAAACTCACACCGCCCTTCCAAGTCAGTGTGCAGCCCTGAGACATGTCCCAGATGAACCTCTCTTGTGTCCCTCAACACCCAGCGAGTCACCTTAGAGCAGTGGTTCTCAACCTTCCTAAGGCCGTGACCCTTGCATACAGTTCCTCATGTGGTGGTGACCCCCAACCTGAAATGTTGCTACTGTTATGCATCGTGATGTAAATATCTGCATTTTCCGATGGTCTTAGGCGACCCCGTGAAAGGGTCATTCGACTCCCAAAGGGGTCTCGACCCACAGGTTGAGAACCGCTGCCTTAGAGCTATGTCTGTGCATGCCTTGGGAGCAAGACACACCATGGATCTGGTGGCCTCGGAGATGCAAACAGCCACTGGCACCAGGAAGAAACAGCAGGGTGCCCACCACGTCCTCCGAAGGACCACCCCCTCTAGACCTTCCTCACCGCCCCCACCCCCTGAAACATCCCTCTGCGGCCCCCTCCAGCCGCCCCTGTGTGCATAGAGGCCGGGCGGCCCTGTCCCAGTCAGAATCCTAACGCTTGAAACTAATGCATTTATTTATGGCGAGTGCAGCCTTCCGCCCGGCGCGCTCTGAATCCTTCTCCGGGAGCCTCGAGCGCCATCCACCTCCCCGGGTCTGGCTTTTGATTTGTGATCGTCGAGGCTGCTGGCTTCCCCGCCCTCCGCGAACAAGACCTGCCTGCGTGGATCATTTAATATTTATCCAAACTATTTGACACACAGATAATGACATAATCACTCAGTCCCTTGGCCCGACATGGTTGCATAAGCTCCTACCAGCTTGGGGAGAAAAAAAAAATCTACATTTTCCAGAAGATGCTGTCAGTGCGTCTAATGGATTCCCGAGCGTAGATTTCTTGCCAGAACCATTCTGCCCGGGGAATGATAAACGTGTTGGGACGATGCCCTCCGCCTTTATGGGCGCATACAGTAGGGACAGTGTCCCGAGAACCAGGCCCGGCCCCGAGCAACACAGAGCTGCTTTGTCTGGTTCTGCCATATTTAGAATCTGCTTCCCCAACCCTTTCCCCCCCGAACCCCCTTTTTACTAGCTCCTGCCCCCCGCGGTGGTTGGCGCTGGCCGCGGGCGCCTGGGCTCCGTCCTCCCTTCTTCTTGGCTCCGGTGCGCGTCTGTCTTCGTTAAGCCCGCGCGAACTTAATGAGCTGCTGTGTCTCTCTCCCGGGTAAAGGTCGCCGGGGCTCAGGTTTTAAAGTCACCTCCTCCTTCCAGCCTGGCCTGACGCATGGAAAAACCCGGAGTCTGCTATTTCTGGCTCCCGCCCGAGTGCAGGGGCGTGAGGACGACACGCAGCATGGAGCCGAAAGCCCATGACGTCTGACTCGAACGGGAAATGGCCCGTGAGTGGAGCGCTGGCCGGGGTTACGGAGCGAAGGGGGAGGGGGTGGTGCCCAGATCACCAGGTGTCCGGACCACCAAAGAGGCCTCTTGGGCTGGTTCACGTCTACATCTACCCTGTTTCCCCGAAAATAAAACAGTGTCTTATACTGTGGTACCTCGAGATACGAGTGCCCTAACATACAAGATTTTTGAGATACGAGCCGTCGAGGGAGCGATTTTTGCTTTGAAATATGAGCAACATTTGAGATAGGAGTAATTGCGGGGATCAGCCGGCTGCACATGACCCACCAGTTTACCTCGACTCGAGCGTCTCATAGTTTCCCACGCCTCAAGGTTACGGAACGAATTAAACTCGTATCTCGAGGTACCACTTTATTAATTTTTGCTCCCAAAGATGCGCTAGGTCTTATTTTCAGGGGATGTCTTATTTTCCCATGAAGAAGAATACAGTACACATTTATTGTTGAACAAAACAAAAGGAAATTTATTACCTGTATACGGTACTGGGTAGTTGTTGACATCACAAACCAGCTCACTGATTGGCTGCAGCGCAGCCTGAGCTGTTCAGGCAGTGCGAGGTCTCTTTAAATCAGGAGTCAGACGCCTGACGGTAGCTTCGGGGGCCTAATATTCCGGGGAGGCCTTATGTTTCAGGGGAGACCTTATTATCAGGAGGTCTTATTTTTGGGGGGAATGTCTTATATTACAGCGAGAGGCAAAACCGGAAGTAGGTCTTGTTTTCGGGGGATGTCTTACTTTCGGGGAAACAGAGTAAGAGGCTTCCCCGGGCACAAAACGTGGATGGCGGTCTGCTCCAGGGGGCAGAAGCAACCTTAATTCTCCCGTCTCCTCCCTGCACACCGTCCCACACAACCAGGAGGGAGACTGGATCAGCCTCTGATTGGTGTTCTTCATCGGTGACCTCTGCCAGCCCCACCTCCGCTGCATCCACCGTCCACGGTCCCTCTCCAACCTCCATCCCTCGCTCTGCCACATCCACTCCCCACAGCAGCACGATCGCCTTTTAAAACTGTCACGTGGTTCGCGTCACTCCCTGCTTAAAGGCCTTCAGTGAGGTCCCGTGGTTCTTAGGATTGATTCCCGGGGGCTCCCTGATATAGGATTGCCAGATATAGCTAATAAAAACACAGGACACCCAGTTACATTTGATCAGATCAATAACAAACATGCTCCTCCCTACCCCCCAACATAAGTATGTTCCGTGCCACATTTGGGACACGCTTATATCAAACATGTATTTGTCATTCATCCACTATGTGATGTCAATGGATGTCCTGTGTTTTCCTTGGCAACCCTCCTTGTAAGACTTTCCGTGGCCTGGCACCTGCCTATGTGTCCAAGTTCATGTCACACTGTTCTCTGCCCACTTGCCCCAGCAACCTTGGCCTGAATACTCCATACTCAGTGTCCTTTCTGACTTCCCAGCCTTGTGCCAGCGACTCCTTCTGCCCAGAGGGCTCTTCCTTCAGCTCTTTGCTTGGTTGGCTCCCTGATGTTCTTCCGGTCTCAGGTCCAATGTCTCCTCCTTAGGAAAAACCCTCTCTCCATCCTCAGTGCTCCTTACCTACCTCATGCCATTGTTTTATTTTCTTCCTAAAGCGAGTTACAGTGGTATCTCAAGATACGAGTGCCCTAACATAGGAGATTTTTGAGATACGAGCCGTTGAGCGAGCGATTTTTGCTTTGAAATACGAGCAACAGTTGAGATAGGAGTCATCGCTTGGATCGGCCGGCTGCACAGGACCCACCAGTTTACCGCGACTCGAGCGTCTCATAGTTTCCCACGCCTCAAGGTTACGGAACAAATTAAACTCGTATCTCGAGGTACCACTGTACTTTCCTTTTGTCTGTTGCTTGCTTTTTGCCCGACTCCTCCAGGCAAGGGCAGGGGGCTTGGTCAGTCTGGTCCCTAGGTCTGACGCAGGCCTGTTGTGTGTGGCAGACCCTCAGGGAATAATCTGTGAATGAATAAACGCTTATCTTTCGTTTTCAGAATAAAATCCCGTCTTTCCATGGCCTGGAAGGCTCCTTGCCTTTCTCTTTAGTGTCACCCCAGATGGAGACTTTTCTTGGGAAGCCTGTACGTGCAAGGCCAAGGCCGTGTCGCCCTCTTGGTGAGCGGAGTCATGTGACAGCCACATGCACGCCCCACGTCAGGAGGCGTGGACCGATCTGGGTTTCAATCCCAGCTTTGACTTGGATGAAGTCATTTCCTCTCGGAGTCTCGATTTCCTTACCTCCATTACCGGGGTGAGGGACCTCATTTTAGGAACATAGTGGAAAATTAAGTGCAATGATACGTGTCAGCCACTAGTATGGGGTCTGGCGTAGAGTTGGCCTTTAATAAGTCGTTGCTGAATTAGTCCGTCACGACGGGCTCTCTCGAATACCTGGGTGGTACGCTGTGCTTCAGAGGCGGTAAACCCCGCCACATATCCTGTGTCCCCAGCTAATACTGCCGTGTTCACCTGTCCTCTGTCATCCTTGCACCCAATGTCCACTGGTCCCCAGCAGCCCTCTCTCTCTCTCTGTACAGCTATCTGCTCTCTTTGAGGACAGAACAGGCAGGTGTCGACCCCCGAAAGCCCCTGCTTATGTCCTGCTCACACCCAGGTTGGCACCCATCCCTTAAATATCCTCTGGGCTGGCTCAGCTTCAGATGTTGCTGTTACCATGGTAACGATGACGGCTGAGATTTTCTCCAACTCTGAAGGGAGAGCAGCAGAGGTCCAGAGAGCAAATGTAATTAAGCTGCGCCGGGCTCTAAGTGCTCCGCGGACACGCCGGGCGGTGCCTGCCCGAACCCTGGGTCCTTCAACCCTCGTCTCATCGGAACCGCTGACATCAGGCGCACTTCCTGGCGGGTGCAGAGAGCTTCTGCCGGAACCGGGAGGTTCACGGGGCCGTGGTTATGCGGCGGCCACCAATCGTTATCCATCTGTTAGGAAATCTTCTCTTACCGTTGGAAATTGTTTCAGGCGAGTCTTCAAGTACTTCTACCGCTTATGATTGTGTTGTTAGCCCTGTGGCAATTTTAAATCACGCCCAAGGATCCCCACCTTGTCACTGAGGGGGGAGAGAATGTGTCACTTCTCCTTGATTCAGAAAGCAAGTAAACTCTAGCACAGAGGTTCTCAACCTGTGGGTCGCGACCCCTTTGGGGCTCGAACGACCCTTTCACAGGGGTCGCCTAAGACCATCGGAAAATGCAGATATTTACATCACGATGCATCACAGTAGCAAAATTTCATGGTTGGGGGTCACCACCCCATGAGGAACTGTATGCAAGGGTCGCGGCCTTAGGAAGGTTGAGAACCACTGCTCTGGCAGCTTACTGTAACCAACAGGACACAGTGCAAGTGTCTTGCCTGTCCCGTGGCTTCCAAGGCTGCGTAGTAAAAGGCCTGGCTTGCTCAGGTGTTTGGCATCTGGGTCAAATCTGACCGCCCAGGCCACCATGCTGTGAGGAAGCCCAAGCCACATGAGGAGGCCACTTGTAGGTGCTTCCGGTGACAGTCCCCGCTGAGGTGCCAGCTGACAGCCAGCAAGAGCCATCGATGTGGGGCACCTCCAGAGGTCTTCAACCCCAGTCATCAAATCACCCAGCCAACTCGGCCCTCCGATGCGACACTTTCCCAGCGCAGGCTCCAGATTCCCGGCCCTCAGCATCTGGGAGCCTCCTCAAAGGGACTCTGGGAGCGACTACGTGTGCTGTGCTCATTTCTTATGCAGCGACAGTAACTGGGACGCCAGCGCTGGCTGTCCCGGGGACACCTGTCATTCAACCTGTGCAGCCTGGTGCCTGTGGCTTGGTCTTTCCTGGTGTGAATTTATAGCTGTGCACGGACACCTTTGGGCTCTCCTGGGGCCTTATGGCCACTGTCCTTAAGCCAAAGTCCTTCCACCTCAGGTGCCATGACCGCTTTGGGGACTCGCCCAATGATGTGAGGGGGGGATGGGGAGGCAGACAGCCCTGGAGGAGGCGTGTACCGCCAGGTACAAGGGACCTGGGTCCATTGGAGGGGCCTCTTGGGAACGTTTTGCTCTGAGTGTGGGACTTCAGACCTTTCTTAGGGCTGCAGAGGGAAGTGCCCTTGGGACAACTGTTGACTGAATTCCATCAAAGCGCGATGCGTTCCCCGAGGCTTTCAATTAAGAAAAGAAAAACGGTTTCCATTTGGGGCCGAAAAGACGGATCCTGCCGGGTGGCGTCCACGTGAGCCAACATCTTCTCCTCGCTCGGCTCTGCTCTGCTCTCAGGAAGAATTCCGCGTGGCCGCCTGGTCTCCGGTGGGTACTCTGCCTGTGTCTTTAGCATGCGGTTCCTGGCACGCAGGCTCTTAGGCCTTGCAGCCAGCGCTCTGCAACTTTTGTTTCCATGGCAACTAATGTTTATGTTTATGTCTATGCAGACCGTTTCTCGCCGATGTTACTTCTCGGAGCAGCTGTTGTAAGTCATTTCGCGGAGATGGACGTGCGGGAGAGGAAACAAAGCCGCCATTCTGCTGAAGCGGAGCGTTTGACTCAGCGTCGTTATGGGCTCCGAAGTCTGAGTGGTTCAAAACGGAAAGAGAAGGGGCTCGGGGGTGGAGTGGGGAGGGGGTTCCAGGCAGCAGCGTGGCCTAGGTACCCAGTGATTCCCTGCCGCAAGGGACAGACTGGTCCGCGTGAACCCCTGCTCTGCCAATAGGTGGGGGCGGGAGAGGGGGCTCCATCGATCTCCATCCCCAGGGGAATCTAAAGCAGCGAGCGTGCACCTTGAAGTGCCCATCTGTTCTCCTCGGCCAAAGGAGAGGGCGGTGACATGGAATAAAAACTATGTTTGGGACAGAATGTCCCGGGCCCCTCATTTATGCACATGCGCCAGCCTGGGGGGGGGGGGCTGGTGAACGTTCCCCCATGCCCTTCCCTGGGGCTCTAATGTCTCCTGACCCCCCTGTGGGGACAATACGTTCACATCCTCCTCTGCAGAGTGAGGCCACTGTCGAGGGTAACGGGCCGCCAAGGTATCCTTCCCTCGCCTTGTTGGCATCCGTTCGGTCGTGACGGACGATTGATACGTACGTATCCGGCAGCCTCAGCTCTTCCTCATCCTGTTCATCCACTCGGCAAACACTGACTCGCCATCACGCACGCCCCTGATGCCGCGTGTGACAGGGAGCGGGGACAAGGAGAGGTAAAGGTGACCGATCACTTGCCACGTGTCAGCTTCACGTGGGTTCCTCACGTAAAGCTCCTAACAAGCGCGGAGGTAAATATGAAATCGATCCTCCTTATCACAGTTACAGAGATGAAGGCGCGGAAAGTAATTTGCCGACGATCACGCGTAGGGGAGTGGCAGGCTGGGATTTGGGGGCTCTAGGGTCTGATGTCGGGACTAACATCCACCTGCCCTGAAATCTGCAGGCCAGTGGGAGAGACCAATGTATAAAACATGATTATGGCACATAACCCACAGTAAATAGCAATATATGCCACAGATGCAGCCTGAGAATCAGAAAGGACACGGGTAAGTCTGCCTGAGGCAGTAGAGCAAGGCTTGGGAGAGATGGGTTATACGAGCCGGGTCTTGAAGGATGACTAGGAGTTCCTCAGGTTACAGAAAGAAAAGCGCAGCCCAGGGAGAGGGAACTGCCCACTGAGGCAAGCTGCATCCTGTCTGTGGTCTACCATCCATTGGTCTGTCCTATACGGCATCTCATTTTACTTTATGGTGGAAACATTTACATAATTGAAAATTTACCACTTTAACCACTGCGACTTATACAGCTCAGTGGCATCAAGTACACACACACTGTATACCCCCTCCCACCAACCCCATCCTCTCCAGCACTTTTGAATCACCCGGAACAGAAACGGAACAGAAACGACGCAGCTGTTCAATGGTAACTCCCCACATCCCTCTGGTCACCGCTACCCCACCTCCTGTCTCTATGACTGACAGTCTAGTTGGATTCACTTGGTTTGAATAACACCTTCAACGCTCTTTAACTTTTTGACTGTTTGGGTTTTTGTTGTTGAGGTCACAACTGGAAATGAAGTCACATGTCACAGGAGGGGGAAGTATAGCAGACGCCTATTGGTTGTCCACTCAAGACCTGTCTCTGTCTAGGACCTGCCCTCTTGGTCTTGCATCCACTTGCTTATAAGGGGCGGAGCCAGGCTCAGACCTACCCTCCTGCCGTGGTTGACTGGAGCCCCTTCTCTGGGAATCGGGACACGGGGCCAAAAGATTCCCATCAGTGTGGCTCTTCTTGGAAAGAGGGGAGCCTGCCAGTGGGAGTGCGAGAGGCGCTGTTTCCACCTGTGGGGGGCGTGTGGGGAGGGCAGAGAAGCCGCTTACAGATGGAGAAGCAGGAAGGGACGAAGGAGAAGGTGTCCGTCCGGGTTCGCCCCAGAGCTGCAGTTTCTGCCATTGTTTTCTTTCCTTGTATGTTGATCTTAGAGGGAGCATGTTCAGTCTTTCTCTAAAAGGTATGATGTTTTAGCTGTGAGGATTTTTTTGTAGGTGCCATTGACCAGGTTGTGGAAGTTCTCTTCTATGTCTAATTTGTTGAACGTTTTGAGCATGAAAGGGTGTTGGATTTTTCTCAAATGCCCTTTTTTTGTGTGTGTGGGGGGGCATCTATTGAGATGATTATGTGGCTTTGGTTCTTTACTTTATTAATATAGTGGGTTACATTGATTGATTTTTGTATGTTGAACCAACCTTGCATTCTTAGGTTAAAACCCACTTTCTCATAATGTATAGTCCTTTGATATATTATTGGGTTCAGTTTGCTAGTATTTTGTTGAGGATATTTGTGTCTGTACTCATAAGGGATTTTAGTTTATAGTTTGCTGGTGATGTTTTTGTCTGATTTTTTCTGTTTTTGTCAGAATAGGGTAATAATGGCCTCATAAAGTGCACCTGGAAGTATCCCTTTTTAATTTTTTTGAAAGAGTTTGTGAAGAATTGATATTATTTATTCTTTAAATATTTAGTAGAGCCAAACCGGTTTGGCTCAGTGGATAGAGCATCAGCCTGCAGACTGAAAGGTCCCAGGTTCGATTCCGATCAAGGGCATGTACCTTGGTTGCGGGCACATCCCCAGTGGGTGGTGTGCAGGGGGCAGCTGCTCAATGTCTCTCTCTCATCGATGTTTCTAATTCTCTATCCTTCTCCCTTCCTCTCTGTAAAGAAATCAATAAAATATATTTAAAAAATATATTTAGTATAATTCATCAGTGAAGATATTTGGGCTTAGTCTTTTCTTTGTGAGCAGTTTTAAGATTAGTAATTCTATCTATTTCCTTGTTACCCAGGTCCATTCAGATTTTACCTTTCTTCTTGAGTCAATTTCTGTTGTTGTCCATATCATCTAAGCTGCAGCATTAGTTGGCATATCATAGTTAACAGTATCCCCTAATAATTCATTTTATGTATAATCCATTTTGATTTTATAAGGTGATTAGAATGTCTACCCTTTCCTTCTTGGGTTTTGGTTAATTAAGTTGTATCTCTTTCTTGGTCAAACTAGCTCAAGGCTTGTCAATGTTGTTGATTTTTTTCAAAGATTTTGTGTTGATATTTTCAAAACTTTTCATTTTGTTAATTTTCTCAATTACTTTTCTTGTCTATCTTTCATTTCCTGTTTTCTGCTTGCTTTGGGTTAAGTTTACTCTTATGTTTCTAATTTCTTAAGGTGAAAGTTTAGTTTATTGATCTGAGATCTTGCCTCTTTTAAAAAAACAGAAATTTACAGCTATCCATTTCTCAGAGGGCATTTAAAAAATAGATACAAGGTTGTACTACTTAAGTTCTGAGGAGCTGTCTAGGCTAAAAGGATAAATAAAACAAGTGAAGTCTAAACCGGTGTTTCCCTGAGTATTCTGTGGTCAGGTAAGTTTGGAACTAGAGGCTTAACCAGGTAAAGCAGCTTCCTTCGCGGCGAGATGGCTCAGCCCTTGATCTGCTGGTGTGTGGCCTCTGCCAGGGGAGGGCAGGCTCTGGGGAGTGTCTGTAGGGCTGGTGCTCAGCAGAGCAGGGACCCTTTCACTTTTGTGGGCCCTGGTCACTTTTGCCTGTGTGGGCCCATTCATCATAAAATATTAAAGTTATATCAGTCCATTGACAGCAAACATAATGCAACCTGGATTTATTATTATACTAGAGGCCCAGTGCACAAATTTAGCATGGGTGGGGTCCTTTGGCCTGGCCAGTGATTGGGACTGATTTGGTCTGTCTCGCCCAGTCCCGATCCGGGCCCAATGGCCAGGGAAAGAGACTGCAGGAGGTTGGCCAACTGTGGGAGGTTGGCCAGCATGGGAGTGGAAGCACACTGACAACAGATGACAGCTCCTGCATTGAGTATCTGCTCCCTGGTGGTCAATGCATGTCATAGCAACCGGTCTACCTGTCATTCGGTTTTTCGATTGCTTAGTCTTTTATATATATAGATATTTATCATTATTATTATGCTTTTTCTTCTGATTTTAAAAGAAATTGACCATTGAACATTTCCATGTGCCTTTAACAGAGTCTTGGAGAAGCCAGCCAGGTGCAGAGGACTTCCAGAAATGAGGGACCCTCTCAGGACAGTGGGGGTTTCTGGACGAGAGGGCAAGGACAAGGCCTGAAATTCAACTGTCTAGAGCTTGAGCCACTCTGACCAGTCCAGGGTCATTCCCAGGACTAACCCCAGGATCCACTGTCAGCATTCAAAAGAAATAAAAAGGTATTCAGTCAGGATCCAAGCATTTTCACATAACATAACTCCTCTCTCTCTATACCTGCGCCTCCCTCTAAAAGGCTTCGGTTTGCTTCAGTAGGGAGGGAGAAGGAGGCATGAAACTCGCTCCAGATCTAACCCAATTAGACCACAGAACCATCGATAAGGGGACAATGGGCCATTGTTAGTCAGCAATACCGCCCTGTGCCCGATTCCTAAACCTGTCCGCAGCTCTTCACACAAAGAGAGGCAGACAGCAATTGTCTGGGGATCAATGTCTTCCAGCTTAGCGGGGATCGATCAGACGGCAGAGCCTCGGGCAGACTTCTCCTACCGGGGACTTGGGGGTAGGAGGGAGGTGAGCACCCACCCTGAAAGCAAGGTGTGCACGAGACCGAGATATGCCTGGTAGTGGCGGGATTATAGAACAAGCCTCAGAGGTCTCTGCGTCTAAGTTTCCTTTTATATTTGGGAAAACCTGGGAGAAACGGAAGCTGTTACCATCCTGAGGCCTGAAGGGATTGGGGGCGGGAGGGAGGGGGAGAGAAGGAGGTCCCCAGAATCCCAGAGCGGGAACTGCAGGGGTGGGGCTGCCCCCGGAAGCAGTGTTCTTACACTGAGGTTTGCAGCCTCTGCAGAGCCAGAACCATAAGTAACCTGACTTGCCGAAACCGGTTTGGCTCAGTGGATAGAGCGTCGGCCTGCAGACTGAAAGGTCCCGGGTTCGATTCTGGTCAAGGGCATGTACCTTGGTTGCGGGCACATCCCCAGTGGGGGGCGTGCAGGAGGCAGCTGATCAATGTTTCCTTCTTACCGATGTTTCTAACTCTCTATCCCTCTCCCTTCCTCTTTGTAAAAAATCAATAAAATATATTTTTAAAAAAATAAGTAACCTGCCTTCTCCTTAACCCCCTCTCCCCCCACCTTCCATCGAGCATCAGGGGGCCTTCCCTTCCGAAAGCCAGAGGGCAATGTCCAATGTGGCATACTTATGTTTTATAAAATACATTCAACAATCATCTGCCCACCCCAGCCAGAAACCCAGAGCAGGGAGCTGGGTGATTTCCCCCTCCGGACACAGAAGCGGGGAGCAGAGGGTGGAGAACGGGCTCCAGTGGTGAGCAGACAGCAATCAGCACCCCACAGTGAACAGGTGAGAAAGGGGAGCCAGGCTTTGGGCCAGGGGCTCATGACGTCAAGGCAAGGGGGAGCAGGGAGGTGGTGGTCAAAATACCCCCACACCCAGCCAGGAGGGCTCAAGGAGTGATGGGAACGTGAAAGAAGGAAACGGAAGAAGAGGATCAGGGAGAGAAGTTGGAGGTTTCCTGAGAAAGAACCGTGAGCCAAGGCCTGGGTGCTGACTGTGGACTAGGGCCAGGCGGAGCCTGGGAGGCCGAGAAAGAAATAGGTGCCAGGGGCAAAGCGCATCTCTTCACCAGAAGGTAACGGCCAGCCATTAACTGTGCAGGGTCCATGGCAAGGGCCTTCCTCCGAATGATGGGCTTCGGTCACTCTGTCTTTTCACCCACAGAGTGGACACCACAGTCCATCACACATTGGGCTGGCCACTCAGTGCTTCCCAAGGGGCCACTGAACTGTGGAAGTTGATCTCGTGGCCACACAGGAACCCAAGGCCTAAGCCCTCACCTTCTAAGCCAGTGGTTCTCAACCTTCCTAAGGCTGCGACCCTTGCATGCAGTTCCTCATGGGGTGGTGACCCCCAACCATGAAATTTTGCTACTGTTATGCATCGTGATGTAAATATCTGCATTTTCCCATGGTCTTAGGCGACCCCTGTGAAAGGGTCGTTCGACCCCCAAAGGGGTCTCGACCCACAGGTTGAGAACCGCTGTTCTAACGGTTCCAGACTCCCGATTCCCTTTGGCGATCTAGTCATCCAAGAAATGCATCTTCCCAGGCCCAATAGGGTAAGCGGGCTTGACAAGCAGCATGAATGCCCCTCTGAGTCCCCTCTCTCTGTTTTAAATGATCTGCTCGTCCATTCATACGGCCAACTTTTCACTCCAATCATTGTCCTGGTTATCCGATTCATTCCGAAGTTGAAAAACATCCCGCAAGCAATAGAAAACTCAAGTTCTAAGGCCGTGAAACGACTGGTTTACCTTTGTGAAATGTTTTCCCTTTTAAAATGACTCACTACACTTCGCTGCTGTTCAAATCTCCTTTAGGATTTTATAGCCGAATTTAAGAGAGAGAGAAAAAAAAAGATATTTTCCTTGAGAACAGAATTATAAAAGACCCAGCTCCGTACAGGCCCGCTCCCTGATCCCGCTCATAATTGGGCTTCAGTTTCCCTTTCTCCTCTGTCTCTGTTTATTAGTCGGAATCCCAGCGCTCAGGGCGGAGCTGGTGTTTTATGGCCCGCAGACGGGGAGAGGGAACGAGGCCGGTGGGGTTTCTGAGCCTCCTTTGTGCGCGCTCTGTAATCGTCTGGAGCCCTTTCTGTGGAGATTCAATACCAGGAGATTGGATCTTGGCAGAGTGGAAAATAAAACACAATGTTGCATTCAAGTATATCTAAATCTTTAGTGGAGGCAAAAAAAGAATGATAAAGATGTATTTCTCAGTTGTCAAGTTCTAAGCTCGAGACGAGGGCCGCGAGCCAGCCGCTCTATGGAGTCCCGTGAAGCTGCTTCTGCATCGTTTCTGGGTTTGAATTCCAGCCCCTCTGCTAAGCTTTTTTTTTTTTTATAAAAATATTTTTTAATGTATTTTATTGAATTTTTACAGAGAGGAAGAGAGAGGGATGGAAAGCCAGAAACATTGATGAGAGAGACACATCGATCAGCCGTCTCCTGCATGCCCCCCACTGGAGATGTGCCCGCAACCAAGGTACATGCCCCTGACCGGAATCGAACCTGGGACCCTTCAGTCCGCAGGCTGATGCTCTATCCACTGAGCCAAACCGGTTCTGGCTCTGCTAAGCTTTTGAAAAGGCGTGGTCCAGGCCTGGCCGGTGCTGCTCAGTGGTTGAGCACCGACCTGTGAATCGGGAAGTCATGATTTGATTCCAATCAGGGCACATGTGGGCTTGGTCCCTAGCAGGCGGCAACCAATCGGTGTTCTCTCTCATCCTGGATGTTTCTGTCTCTCTCTCTCCCTCTCTATTCCTCTCTGAAATCAATAAAAAGTATATTTTAAAAAAGGGCTGGTCCTACATGTTCTGCTCCTATGAACATGCACGTGAACATCATGCTTTGCACTTGGGCACACACATGTGTTCACCGATGCTCTGACTCCAAGCGACGTCCTTCACGTCGTTGCCACGCTGCTTTCGAGCTGAATTTCAAGGGAATAGGAAATTAGCAGCCTATTTTCTCTGCCACCATTCTCATCCATCATGTTAACAAATGTATCCAAAAGTGATGGCAGACTTTCTCGGGAACAATGATAATTACAGTCTTTCGAGAAGCTATTCCTGTCTCCGAAGGCACCGCCGTAATTTCTCTGGCCTTTAGGAGAGTGAAAATATCAATGATTATATAAAGTCTCTCGCCTCCTAATACTTTATTTACCGGTCTATGAATATCAGCCTGGGGACTATATCCGCATGCGTAAGAAGCCCTGACCAGGACATGGCTTCTTCTCTCCCCTCCCCTCTCTTCCCCCCCCCCTCCCCGCCTTAACTCACATTTCTGTGCACTTTCTGTCTTGTTTCAACGAGGAGCAGAGATGCAGGGCCTTTTTCCTTGTTAAGAGTCACAACAGGGATTTTATTTTATTTTTTTGGTAAATATGAAAATTACAGCCAGGTTTGATTGTGAGTGTGAACTGGCAACCAACAGCCCTTTAAGTCATAATTTATTAAACACACACACACACACACACACACACACACACACACTACACGCCACAAGGATTTTTCTTCATTCTCTTGACTCGGATAAGGCTAGTCTGTGAAAATAAATAGCAAATCCTGGAAAATATCGCCTAATAAACTCAGAATGTGGAGCAGGTAAAACATCTTTCTAGAAGTCCTGGATTATTAAGAGAAGAAAAGATGATAGATAGATAGATGAGTAGATAGAAACAATATTTTATACCTAAGGATCCATGACGCATAGAATTTCTCCGAATCCCTGAAGACAACTGAAGGAGAGAGGAAAGCCCATTTCTTCCAATGACTGGTGCATTTCTGCAAGCACACATGTCAGTCTACAGGACCCGAAGGCAATTCCATTTTCCGGAACCCCGTTTCTACCCTCCTTCCCTCCCCCCGTCGACGGTGGGTCACGGAGATATGCGTTCCTGGGCACCTCATTTCTTCCTATGTCCCGAGGCCATTTCTAATGAAGAGGGAGGGCTGGGGAGACCCCGAGACGCACAGGAGCCTAACTTAATCGCCTCTGTCGAACAGAAATTCCGAGTCGTGCAGTTCACTGGGACCTGTCATTTGGAATTCAAGAAAGAAGCCGGATCCACACTGATCACTGAAATTATTCCAGCGCGCCCCATCTACCAGAAAATAAATGAACATGAATTTGCTTTCCCTGCCCCGGGGTGTGGGCTGAACCATCTGGCTACAGCGAGGGGCATGTTAATAACTCACTCAGGGTGAACGGCATGGAGGAAAATGGGGTTTGGGGGTCCCTGTTCTGATCTATGGTTTAGCCTTCACCCATTGTTCTCTGAGACTAAAGGAGGGTCTGATGGAGCCAAAATGATGATGGTTATAGACTTCCTTATGGTTTTCCTTTAATCACCCGGCCTCAATAAACTGCCCATTGATTGACTTTATGTGAAATCTTCTTCAACCTGGGCGCTCCACTGAAGGAATAATTCAAGAGGCCACCTCCCTACTGGCTCCTTGTTCACCTGACCGCCTGCCAATGCATGATGCAGCCATTGCAGGAGGCTCGTTATTCCTTCCGCTGTAAATGTTCATCCCAACTCCTTATCCTTGCTGTGTCCTCCGTCCCCACCAGCCTACATTTCCTGGCTCCTTCCCGTCTCAGAGAAGTGGCTGATGTTTTCCTGTCCTTAGAATCAAGTCCCGGGGCCCCCAATTTGAGTGGGTGCGCTGAGGGGACAGCTCTTCGGCTTGCTGACCTCTCCACTGCACCCGGGGCTTCTCTACCAGTGGCCGGGGGGCATCGGGAATGCAACCTGCCCTCTGCAGTGCCCTTGAGCACATACCAACTCTATCTCAGTATGTACAGTGGTACCTCGAGATACGAGTGCCCTAACATACGAGATTTTTGAGATACGAGCCGTCCAGTGAACGATTTTTGCTTTGAAATACGAGCAACATTTGAGACAGGAGTAATCATGCGGATCGGCCGGCTGCACACGACCCACCAGTTTAACAAGACTCGAGCCTCTCATAGTTTCCCACGCCTCAAGGTTACGGAACGAATAAACTCGTATCTCGAGGTACCACTGTACTGGGAGGGCTCATATTTTGGAAGAAATTGTACACCCTGAGCATATTTATTCCAGAAGAGTTCTAGAAACAATGCCAGCTGGAGGTCGTGGTTTTGTATGGACAATACAGATTGGCTCAGGAGAGCAAAGTACAGTGGTACCTCGAGATACGAGTTTAAAGATGCTCGAGTCGCGGTAAACTGGTGGGTAGTGTGCAGCCGGCCGATCCTGGCGATGACCCCTATCTCAAATATTGCTCGTATTTCAAAGCAAAAATCACTCGCTCGATGGCTCATATCTCAAAAATCTCATATTTTAGGGCACTCGTATCTCGAGGTACCACTGTACGGGCTATGGGCAAAAACAGTATTTCAGAATAAGAGAATGTATTCTTTTTCTCCATATCAAAGGTATATATATATATGCTCCTACTATGTGCTCTGGTATCACCCCACCTGTCCTATCCACAGTACTTGCCATGTTAATGGAAACTGCTTGGATAATTGTTCGGTTTCCCCATTAACTTTGTCATCTGTGGGGACAGAGACTTGCAGGCCATGACTTGTCACCTGGGACCTAGTTCAGTGCCAGGTCTTGGGGAGACAGCCAACAAATTTCACTGATGAATGAAACACCCACCATGTTCAGAGGAAGCGCATGCTTCTGAAAATGATTCAATCCAGCAACCGGAAGACAAGGTTAGGAAAGTGAGAAGGCGACGGAAGAGGACTCGCCTGCAGGGAGAAGTAGTAGGAAGTCCTAGGAGAGAAGATGTGGAGCTTTAAGAATGTCTGGGGCACAAATGTGACCTGCAGGCAGGACGGGGATTGACAAGGCCTTCTTGGAAAGAAACAGCATCGCAGACGCAGAATTAAGATTCGCTCTTGAGGTGGGAAGGAACGGACTCGATGCTGCGAGAAAACCGAATCAATGGCCTGCCTATAAATTTGAGAGTCTTTCCCAGAATGCAAACGCACGATGAAAATCTATAAAGAAATACGATCTAAGAATACATGACATAAGGTATCTTCTTGGAACCGGAGAGGACCTTAGGGAGCAGGTAGCAATATTTTATCACATTTCGGGCAAAATGAATGAAAAGAGTAGCATTTCTAGAGACATCCCAGCAAAACTTAAACTATAAAGACAAAAATAATACAAGTATGGCCGAAACCGGTTTGGCTCAGTGGATAGAGCGTCGGCCTGTGGACTGAAGGGTCCCGGGTTCGATTCCGGTCAAGGGCATGTACCTTGGTTGCAGGCACATCCCCAGTAGGGGGCATGCAGGAGGTGGCTGATTGATGTCTCTCTCTCATCAATGTTTCTAACTCTCTATCCCTCTCCCTTCCTCTCTGTAAAAAATCAATAAAATATATTAAAAAATAAAACAATAATAATACAAGTATGAATCTGACATCGGAGGAATCAAAATGCATGGCGGGGCGCGAGAACTTTTTCCCATTTTTCTGGTCCTTCCCCACACTCTTCGCCATGGCCGTGGAGCGAGTTACCTGAGTGGTGATTTGGGGAGCTGAATGAGGCCTGGACCCGCTCTGCCTTTCCCCCTTACCCCTCTCTTCGGGATCTGCCTACCTGCATCCTCCCACCCACGTCATTCTCCAGTTCTGCCACCATAGACTGCATTCCTCATTGAGTCTTTCAAAAAAACAAAAACAAAACAAAACTCATTGAGTGTCTCCTTCACTCTGGATTTTTCTTTCTGCAGAGAAGTCCTTGCTCTCAAGTAGCTCATCACTCAAGAGCGAGACAGACAACGAGCCAAGACACAGGTACACAGCCATGCTACAGAGCTCAGCAGCGCTCAGAGTGACGAGGCAAAACCAGGCGAGGCAAAGGACGGGGTGATTCGGTGGGAAGGAGGGATACTGCCTTATGAGAGGGTGATGTTCAAATCACCCTGAGAGAGATGGGACGCAAGCTAATGGGACGTCTTGGGGGAGAGCATCCGGGCAGAGGGAAGAGCCAGCGCAAAGGTCCCCAGGAAGGAGCACCCCTGGCCTGTTGGAGGAATGGAGAGACCAGGAGGATGGAGCTCAGAGGGCAAGACAGAGAGAGGGATCCCCAAGGTGGTGGGGGAGAGGGAGGGTGGCGTTTTCTGCAGGACCAAGCGCCTGGAGGAAACTTTGGATGTGCTTCTGGTGAGAAGTGATTAAAGGGGGCTTGTAAGGGCTCTTCTAACACCTGAGATTACCTTGTGTTTGCCCTTGTCCTTGTCTGCTGCCCCCTTTAGAATATAAGCTTTGTGAAGGCAGGTACTTTTTACATGGTGATGGCTGATTTCCCTACTCCTGAGTGGCACCTGATACAGAGAAGGTGCTGAAAAATTATTTATTGTCAGAATGAATGAAGAATAAAT
>PVJN01005409.1:0-81996 GCA_004026805.1 Lasiurus borealis | reverse complement strand
CCTCCTCTTCGCTCAGCACCTCTTCTTCGCTCCGGACGCCCTCCTCGCTCCGGGCCGCCGCTTGCCTCCGGGCCACCTCCTGGCTGCGGGAGGAGTGAGGCCGCACTCTCTTCTTCACCCGCGGCCCGCGCGCGCCGGCGGCGGCGCCCCTGTGGGGTCCGACATGCCCCCTGGCCGCCCTCAGGCCGGACGATCGCTGCGAGAGAGGCGGACCGCGCTCGGCCGGGAACACCGACTGACGCGACTCCCGGCCCGGCCGAGCGGCGCGCCGCCGGGGGCCCTGCCGCCCGCGGTCGCCTCTCGGTCTCCGCGCGCCACCGCGCTCCGCCAGACCCGCACTTTGCTGCCGGCCCAGCGGTGGGAGCTGAGAGCACCGCTCGGTGCAACCCAGCGGGGCTCCTTCCGGGTCCCACACCACTCCCCCCCCGCCCGCCCCGGCCCGGCCTTCCGGCCACGCCCCTCGGGGCGAACCCCGCCCCTAAATCCTACACCGGGGAAGCCGCCCGGGGTCCCACCCACTCAGATGAGGCCCCGCCTTGCTGACTTGAGGCCACGCCCTCGCACCGCCCATCGTGGCCACGCCCCCTGCCGACTTTCTATCCAGCACCTCCTGTCTCCCCGAGCTCTTCTTCCCCGGAAAAGGCCGCGCTGAAAACCCAACAAAGGGATCTTGGGAAAACTCCGAAAGGCACAGTGCGCTTGCGCACGCGGAGCCGGAAGTCAAGACCCAGGCGGTGTTGTCTCTGCTTCCGTTTCTGGTTTTTTTTCTCCAGTGTTTTGGGTTTTCTTCGCGGCCAAGATGAACCGACTCTTCGGGAAAGCGAAACCGAAGGCTCCGCCGCCCAACCTGACCGACTGCATTGGCACGGTGGGCGCTTGACCGCACCATAGCTGGGCTCGGGGCCTCCGAACCCTCCTACCCCACCCATCTCTCCCGGGCTCCCGGCTCCCACTCCTCCACCCCATTCCCGGTCCCGGGCCCATTACACCTCGCCCTTTCCACGCCAGCTTTGTTCCTGTTACCCAGGTCATTCCTGACGCCACAAACCGGAGACCCCCCCCCCTGACCTCTCATTGTCTCCCCCAACTGGCACCTGACCCTTGATGCCCACTGCCGCGTCCACTCGCTCTTTCCTTATCCCGTACACACTTCCCACTCTTGTCATTACCCCTCTTTTCATCCTACATTCCTCTCCCAGGTCCAGGACCTTTAGCTTGACATCCTAGGTTTCAACATATCTGTACCTGATCCTGGATCTTAGTAAACAAAATTCAGAACCCTGGTCCTGGACATTAAGCCACCAGCCTCTCTATCGAGGGACCAGCATTAGATCTTCTACAGCTCCAGCCAGTGTACAGCGCAGGATCTCATCTCACACACCTGGTTGAGCCCCTAGCCTTGACTAGTTTCTGATTCTAGGGATATTGCACTTAGTTGAGTGACTCTCAAATTATTTTTCTGCCCAGACGCATTTGAGGGAGACCCTGGGAAAATTGGGATGGAGTAGAGTGTATAAAAGCCTCCCAAAGTTTCTGTCTGGGGATTCTACATCTCCCACCCCCACCCCCACCCCCTCTTTGGGCACATGCTGGTAAAGAGCCCAGCCCAGGCTGGAAGCCTGGACCTCCAAAGTGTTTTCCACCCTTCTCCATATGATGATCCTCTTTATTTTTCTTCCTCCATATTCCTTTCTCTTTTGCTTCTTCTCATGTAAGTATCTATATATATAAAAGCATAACGGACAGTTACCACTGGCCTGCTGAACAATGGGTGGATTGGTTGCTGTGTTGTACACTGACCAACCAGTGGGCAAAACGCTCAATGCGGGAGCTTCCCCCTGGTGGTCAGTGCACTCCACACAGCCAACCTCCTGAGGGGCGATCTCCTACAAGGCGGAGAGATTCCCCCCCCACCCATGCACTGGGCCTCTATTATTGTAATAACTACCACTGCCTTTTATTTTTTTTCCCCCTTAAGGTGGACAGCAGGGCAGAATCCATTGACAAGAAAATTTCTCGACTGGATGCTGAGCTAGTGAAGTATAAGGATCAGATCAAGAAGATGAGGGAGAGTCCTGCAAAGGTAAGGTAGGCAGGAGTTGCTGTGACAGCCTAATTTAAGCACCTGTGGAAATAGCACATGTTGAGGGGCTGGTGAGAGAGAGCAGAAGGCAGGCTCACAGTCTGGTAAATAGAAAACTCTCTTCAGGCAAGAGAGTTTACAACCAGATATGAGATGGAGACTGGGGTTTGACCTGATGGAGAGAAGATACTGATCACATGACCAAAAGCAGCATGTATGTGGGAATTAGCATATTCTGCTGAGAAAGTGGCAATCTGGAGAGAAGGACTAAGCCATGTTCAGGCATAATGAGTTGCCAAGCGGTCCTGTTAGAGAAGTGTAATAGACTGATTAAAGAGTAGCATGCTGGGGAAAAAAGTGGCCTTGATAAAGTCACCTAATTTCTTATTTTCCTCTTCTGCTAGGTAGGAACATAGAGTATGGTACTAAAGTACATGGATTGTGGATATAGAACTACCTTCTTTGCTCCCATCTTTATAACATTAGCCATTTGAGTGAGGACAAGTTACTTAGCATCACTGAATCTCAGTTTCCCCATCTGTAAAATGGGGATAATATCTACTTAATAGTGTGAGGATTAAATGAGGTAATTCATGTGACTTACAAAGCACTGTGTCTGGTACATAGAAATATTCGGTAAATGTTAGCTATTATCTATGTCTGTGAAGTAATAACATCTGCTTTCCCTTCATTGGAGGAGACAAATAAAATGATTTATGGAACCATATAGGAAGTGACAAGGGAAGAGACGAGAAGCTTTTCTCAGCCATTTTAGTGACCAGAGGCAGGAAAGCTCATTTAGATTGATGAGATGAAAGCTTAAACCATGGTGGTAGTCAGGAAAATGATATGATTCAATTTGAAAGTGAGTTCTGACAATCAGTAATAACTGTTCATGAAGAGACAACAGAGAGAGGAAAGGTAAGGTTCATAGAAGAAGTGAGAAATCGATGGGGCTGTTAGTAATTTCCAAGGAGAGAGCAGGTTGGGGAAGTTGTGTGTGTGTTTGAGTTTGAGTGGATAGCAGGATGTCCAAGTTGAGGATCTCCTAAGGTGATTGGATATACAAAATCAGCACTGTTGGGGCTGGGAGTGGAATTAATATAATATACACTAGTAAGACATGCAGTTCATGTACTGAGATATGGGATGCAAAAGCAAAGAAGGATTGAGTCTTAATGACTGTCCTTGGGAGTTGAATAATACAGGAAACACCATATCGGTTAATTTGAAGAAGAGAATAAATAGATATGCACATTTGGGGATATGGAAGATTTCTTTTACCATATATATATATACTTTTTACTTCTCTTCATTAAAATCTATTTTTCTCCTCAGAATATGGTCAAGCAGAAAGCTTTGCGGGTTTTAAAGCAAAAGCGGATGTAAGTTATATGCGTAATCTCCTTTCTTCCACAGGTTTGACCAAAAGAAATGATCTTCCATTCCTTCAGGTTTTTATACCATTTTATAAGCATTCTTCATATAATTACGAATTTGATGTACATATATAGTTAACTGGCTTTTTCTTCCCCTATATATTCATGGATGTTGTAGCACTATGCATTTAAAAAATTTTCTTTTACTCCATACCCTAGGATATTTTTTTCTATTAGTTTTCAGAGAGAGTGAAAGGAAGGGAGAAGGAAGAGAGAGAGAGATCAATCAACAGGTTACCTCCCCAACCAGGGATAGGGAGCGAACCCGCAACCCAGGTAGGTGCTCTTGACCGGGAATTGAACCCATGACTCTTGGGTCCATGGGCCAAAGCTCCAACAATTAAGCCAAACTGGCCAGGGCACATGATCTATTTAAACAGAACTTTTTGCTGTTAGGGATGTTCTATATTTATGCTGTCCAGTTCAAAAGGTTTTAGCCATGGGTGGCTATTGAGTGCTTGAAATATGGCTAGTATGACTAGGAATTGAAGCTTTAATTTTATTTAATGTTAACAATTTAAGTAACCATATTTGGCTTATGTCTTCTGTATTGGACTACTCAGATCTATAGGGTTTGGTTCTCCCATTATTTATTTAGAGTGTGCTTTAATATATATATCTTTTATTGATTTCAAAGAGGAAGGGAGAGAGAGAGAGATAGAAAAATCAGTGATGAAAAAGAAGCATTGCTTGGCTGCCTCCTGCACACCCCACATTGGGGATCGAACCTGCAACCTGTGCACGTGCCCTGACTGGGATCAAACCATGACCTCCTTGTTCATAGGTTGACACAACCACTGAGCCACTCCACCAGGCTAGAGTGTGCCTTTGTAATTTTTGTTTGTGAAATTGGGAATCTTGGATATTTGTTCCCTTCCACCAGGAGATTTAAGGGTCCTTAAAATAGTCTTACCCTTTGCCCTAGAATTCCACTTCTGGAAATTTAGCATAGGAAATAATGTAAAACATTATAAAGACATATATATTAAGACCTTGTAGCAACAAATGTTATAATAGTAAATGGAAAATAGTGTTATAGCTAAAATACATACAAAAGGAAAAGACCGAAGGGTTGCATCAAATGATATTTGGTTAAAAAAGTGATTTTCAATAAGCGTGCTGCAAGAATTTTTAAATCATGCAATACTTGCCAAGTCAGGAGCACTGACCAAAAATGACAACAGCCAACATAACAATAGTCATCTGGTGTGAATAAAACAAAATTGTATCTATTTTCTTGTCACATTGGCAAAAATATATATATATTTTTTGTCTACTGCAGAATTTTAGTAATTAGTTTATGTGTGTCATGAAATGAACAAGGTTGAAAATAGCTGGGTTAGAGTGATTGTTTTGGCCAATTCTATTGTATATTTAATTTAAAAACTTTTAAAAAAAGAAAATTCTTATTAGTATTAGACATACATTCTTCTTGAGGATTTCTATCTATCTCACATTTGCCATTCTCAATTTACTCTAAAAAGGTATGAGCAGCAGCGGGACAATCTTGCCCAGCAGTCATTTAACATGGAACAAGCCAATTACACCATCCAGTCATTGAAAGACACTAAGACCACGGTACTTCAACACCTTTTCCCGTTACTTTATTTTATTTTTGTACTCTTGTGCTCTTTCCCATGGTTTTTAAGACAGTTTAACCAGCATGGCTTCTTAAGACATTGTGTTTTTTTCTTAATCTCTTTTTAGGTTGATGCTATGAAACTGGGAGTAAAGGAAATGAAGAAAGCATACAAGCAAGTGAAAATTGACCAGATCGAGGTGAGATGTATATTGGCTTCTGCAAGAATGCATTAGTTTCTGAAAGAATCCAAATGAATGTGTTTGTGATGGGAAGGGCACAAAAGAGGGATTGAACTTTGGGCTTGCCATTTACATGTAACTTTGAGAAAGGGCACCAAGAATCTCGCTTTCCTTGTTAATGCAAGGCTCCTAATACCACATCTGGCTAATATGAAGATGAAATAAATGAGCTGGTGTATCTACATGCACAATTCTTGGCACGTAATAAGCACCGATAAATAAACACCCAGTGTTCTGTTACTTCTAACTGAATGATTTTTTTTAGTCTGTTTTCTCAATTGTACAGTAGTTTTGTTGCTGTCCAACTCCTAGGATTTTCATGAGTGTCAAATGAGGTTATATAGGTAGAGTACTTAAAACAGTCCTAGTGTGAAATTGGTTCTCTTTGCTAGTAACACTCTTTATATTTTTAATGTCATTAGGTCTTTCAAATTAGCATTTCTCTTGAGATTACGTTTTGGCTGGGAGGTGAGCCCCAACCTGGGCCAGGAAGTAAACCTGGAACCCAGGTACAAGCCCTTGACGGGGAATCGAACTATGATCCTTCCATCCGCAGGCTGACATTCTAACTACTGAACCATAACGGTCAGGGCTTTAAAAAAAAATTTTTTTAAGTGATTTTTCCATTTTACTTTCTACCCTTTACTTGGAAAAACAAACTTCTGAGGGCTAGGAAGACGTTTTCAAATGTTTTGCATTGCTCTAGAAGTTTTGAAGCATAAGTGATACTAATTTGGGCCTTCTGCAGTATCAAAACTACCCTGTTATGTGGAATTTTCAGTAATGTAAAAAGTACATTTTCTGCATGTCCTTAACAGAGTAGAAGATATATAATATTAAATGCTTAGTGTTTGACATATATTATTACAATAAATTCTTACATAACCTTATGAGGTATGCTTTTAATAATCCCATTTTAATGATAAAGAAAGTAAAGCTTAGAGACATTACTTTTCATGGAGTAATGAAAAATATTTAGCTTGGACATGTCTGACTCCAGAGTTAGCTCTTCAACCCATTATACTAACTCCCCTTTATTATGCTATATCCCTTCTTAGGTTGGTTTTACATTTTTTCTGGCCTTGTAGTAGTGTTCCAGTTAAACACAAGTAGGTTATTCACAGATGATTTATGTCCTCAGTCAGTGATTTTCACCAGCCTGGTCTCAGATCTCAAACTTTCCTTTTTCCATTTCTATTTCCCCAGCCATGGCAGACCTAGTGTAATTTTTTATACCACCTCATTGTTTCTGCTACTGCTTCCTTTCTTACACAGTATAGTCAGTCTTTGGCTAACTCAAGAAGAGTAATTTGTTTATTTCAATTACCTCTTTTTCTCCGTTAATTAGGAAAAATGTTGATAGTGTAGTTGTTGCTTGATGTAATGTTTCAAGTAAACTTGCTGTAATGACAGATGATGGGTATCTATTCTTGCAATAGGACTTTGGATTTCCATGAGGCACCTCAAATTCAAATGCAAGATTGCCAGTTTTATTTCCATTTATTTATTTTTTGTTAAACCTCACCGGAAGATGCTTTTTCCATTGATTTTTAGAGAGCGTGGAAAGGAGGGAGGGGAAGAAAGAGAGAAAGGGAGAGAGAACAATGATATAAAAGAGACGCTCCGATTGGTTGCTTCTCGAACTTTCCCTAACTGGGGTCTGGGATCTAATCTGCAACCCAGGTACGTGCCTTTAACTGGGAATCAAACCCATGACCCTTCGGTGCATGGGCCAACGCTCTAACCAGTGAACACCACTGTCCAGGCCCCTCTTTATTTTTAAGTTTACATTTTACCACCAAAAACAGGAGGCGAATTATATAGGTCAATTAAATTTATAGCTCTTGTTAGGGAAAATCTTCAAACTTATGATTTTTAAATAATTTTATTTTAAAAAAAATCTTTATTGTTGAGAGTATTATAGTGTCTCCCTTCCTATCTCCCTCCCATTGCCTCCCTCCACCCAGATCCTGCCCCACCCCAAGCCTCCACCACTCTATTGTCTGTGTCCTTTGGTAATGAATATATGCATAGAAGTTCTTTGATTAATTTCTTCTTGCCTTCCCTCTGAGATTTGTCAGTCTGTTCCACATTTCCATGCCTCTAGTTTTATTTTGTTCATTAGATTCCTTATTCGTTTATTTTTATTATTATTATTATTATTATTAGATTTGGTTGTTGATAAGTATTGCCATTTTATTGTTCATATTTTTTAACTTTTAAAAATATTTCCTTAAGTTCACTTTCTTTTAGTTTTAATGGGAAGGAACATGCAGGCGTTACTTGAACCTGTCCTTTAGTGGAGCATCTGCTCAGCTGTTGACTAAAAATAGTTACTAGCTAAGGACTGAAGTAAAAGAGGGGAGCTAACAGTTGTTAAGAACTTGTTATGTGCTCTGCATTTTTTTATACATCATCTTTTTAAAAATTACTTCTTTCTAAGTTCAGAGGAGAAGTAGGGGCAAGAGGTAGAGTAAAATGATGAGAAATGAATAAAAATCATGTCATATATTCCTATAGGATTTACAAGACCAGCTAGAGGATATGATGGAAGACGCAAACGAAATCCAAGAAGCACTGAGTCGTAGCTATGGCACTCCAGAGTTAGATGAAGATGACCTAGAAGCAGGTAAAGTTATGGGAAAAGCAATGCATATGTAGCTTTAGAGTCGAAAGGAGCAACTGCCTGGGACCTTTTCCCAAATGCTAGAGAAAATTATTGTGAGAGTTACTTGGGAGGTAGCTTTTGGTCCAGTCTTTGGGAAGACAGCTTGTGAGGCAGCCACATTGAATTTGCATACTCCTTCTACAACTCTGGGTTGGACAAGCTCAGAAGGAATGTCCACACAAAGGCCTCTGCTGACCAGTGTTTGGTATCTAAACACTGCGTTTCCCTTTTGATTTTGGTCTCCCTGTTTTGCTACTTGAATTCTTATCCCTCAGACTAGCAAAGCAGATCAAGAAACAGTAGTTGATAAATACTTATTGTGCATCTACTATGTACCAGACATGGTTAGGTTTGGGGATTCAGCATTGGAGAAAATAAATATAACCCCTGAATTCATGAAGCTTCTTAAGCAGAGGTAAGAAACTGCTTCTTTCAAGTAGTTAATTACAAGAGCACAAGCGGTTGGAGAAGTATGGGGTACCATGAAGCACATAACTGGGGAATCTAACATATTTCGGATGGGGGACGAACATAGGACCTTAAGGATGAGTTGGGCTCTGCCTGCTGTTGTGGTTGAGTGTCGACCTATGAACCCAGTGGTCACAGTTCAATTTACAGTCAGAGCACATGCCTGGGTTACAGGCTCACTCTCCATATTCTGCTTTTGCCTAGAGCTTCCCCAACCCCACTCATTTCTTAATTTTCTTATTTCCCATCTAGAATCTCCCCTAATGAGTTTTTGCCTACTATTATCCTCCTTCCTGATCACTTTCTATTCACTTTACCATACACTTTTTTGAAAAGCCCAATTCATGTAATGATTACTTAGTATACAAAAATTTCTGCATATTTTCATTTCCTTCTTTCAAGTTCATCAATAAATGAGAGAAAATTTTTTACATTTAATATTATCAGGATTTTCTAATTTGAATTGGTCAACTGATAACTAGATTCTTCTCGTGAAGACTGGGGCTTTATAAACCCATGAAGAATGGTTTTGTTTGTTTTATTTTGATTTTGGTTTTTCATTGATTTTATCACATCAGTTCCATTGAAAATTTCTTTTTCTTTTCTTTTTTTAATTTTAATAAATCTTTATTGTTGGGATTGTTACAGTTGTTCCCCTTTTTTCACCCATATCTCCCCTCCACCTGGTTCCCACCCCACCCTCTGCCCTTACCTTCCCCCAATTGTCCTCATCCATAGGTGCATGATTTTTTTTTTTTTAATTTATTTATTGATTTTTCACAGAGAGGAAGGGAGAGGGATAGAAAGTTAGAAACATCGATGAGAGAGAGACATTGATCAGCTGCCTCCTGCACGCCCCCCACTGGGGATATGCCCACAACCAATATACGTGCCCTTGACCGTAATCGAACCTGGGACCTTTCAGTCTGAAGGCCGACACTCTGTCCACTGAGCCAAACCGGTCTCGGCATAGATGCATGATTTTTGTCCAGTCTGTCCCTGCACCCCCCTCACCTCTTTCCCCCTGAGAATTATCAGTCCACTCCCTTTCTATGCCCCTAATTCTATTATATTCATCAGTTTATTCTGTTCATCAGATTTTCAATTCATATGATTTTTAGATTCACTGTTGATAGATATGTATTTGTTGTTCATAATTTTTACCTTTATCGTTTTCTTCTTCCTCTTCTTAATGAATACCTTTCAGCATTTCATATAATACTGTTTTGGTGTTGATGAACTCCTTTAATTTTTTCTTATCTGTGAAGCTCTATCTGTTCTTCAATTCTGAATGTTAGCTTTGCTGGGTGGAGTAATCTTGGTTTTAGGTTCTTGTTATTCATCACTTTGAATATTTCTTGCCACTCCCGTCTGGCCTGCATCATTTCTGTTGAGAAATCAGCTGACAGTCCAATGGGTGCTCCCTTGTAGGTAATGAACTGTTTTTCTCTTGCTTCTTTTAATATTCTCTCTTTGTCTTTTGCTCTTGGCATTTTAATTATGATGTGTTTTAGTGTGGTCCTCTTTGGATTCCTTTCATTTGGGGTTCTGTGTGCTTCCTGGACTTGTAAGTCTATTTCTTTCCCCAGGTTGGGGGAAGTTTTCAGTCATTGTTTCTTCAAATAGGTTTTCATTATCTTGCTCTCTCTCTTCTTCTGGCACCCCTATAATTCTGATGTTGGTATGCTTGAAGTTGTTCCAGAGGCTTCTTACACTATCTTCACATTTTTTATTCTTTTTGCTTTTTGCTTTTCCAGTGGAGTGTTTTCTGCTTCTTTGTATTTCAAATCTTTGACTTGATTCTTGCGATCCTCTAGTTTTCTGTTAGGTTTTTGTATAATATTTTTTATTTCAGTCAGTGTATATTTAATTTCTAGTTGGTTCTTTTTCATTACCTCTTGAGTCTTGCTAAATTTATCCATTTTTTCTAGGAAATTCTTGAAAAACCTTATAACCGTGGTTTTGAACTCTATATCCAGATATTTGTTTTTCTCCATTTCTTTTGTTTGTGATCTGTTTCTATGTCTCCACATTTTCACTATGCTGGGAGAATTTCTGTGTTGGAATCAGCCTTATGATACAACACTTGCAAAACTGCAAAAGCCTATCTGTTGAGCTTGGATGGGTGGAGTCTCAGACCGCCCTGGCTTTCAGTCAGCCCCACCCTATGCAGCCCCTGGGTCTCAAGTGGCTCTTGCTGGAGCCATCTTGTGTGCATGGGCATGCACATGCCTTTAGACTGCTGCCTTTCCAACTCCCCTGTGCTCCGGACCTGTATGAGTCTGAGTCCTCAGGGTCTCTCCCGAAACTGGGGTTTAGTGCAGTTAGAAGTGGTGCCATTAGGAGGCTCTGTCTCCCGCCCACTCAAGAAAGCCAGCGGCACACTCAGCAGTCCGTCTTCTGAGCATAGTGGCGTGTGTGTACCCAGACCTGTGCCCTTTCAGGACTCCCCTAAATTTCTGGGCACTCCTCTTTTTTCACCTTTTAGATTTCCCCCATATGAGTCTTGCCTGGACCTGGGGTTCAGAGCTGTAGGATAAGGGGTTCAGTATATTTGGGAGTCTCATCTCCCTCCCGCCAGAGGAAGCCAGCCAGGTACTCCACTGCCCGCTCTCTCCATGCACGCATTTCTGTACCTCAGTTTTTTGCAGCTCCTCTGAATCTCCATGAGCCCCTCTCTTTCCTTCTAGTTGTAGAATTTCCACTCAGCCAACTTTCCTGTGGTTCTGGATGATGTGTGTTCTGTTTTTTAGTTGTAGTTTTGAAATTGTTGTGTGAGGCAGCAGCTTAGGTGTTCCCTTATGCCGCCATCTTAGTTTCTCCTCTAAAAATTTCTTATAATGCTAATCTTTTCTTTTGAAAATAGAAATTAGTAATCCCTTTTTCTTTGTTTTTATATGTTCATCTAATAAGTAATGGGGCTTTCTTAATACAAGCTGCCAGTTTTCTTGATTCTACATTTTTTTTATGTTGATTATTTCAATTTCAGAGTTGGATGCACTGGGTGATGAACTTCTGGCTGATGAAGACAGTTCTTACTTGGATGAAGCAGCATCTGCACCTGCAATTCCAGAAGGTGTTCCCACTGACACAAAGAATAAGGTGAGAGCTTTTTCTGTTTATAATTTCTATGCAAATCATAAAGGTTTATGCTTGATCACCAGTCTGGGATTCTAAAAAGTACTAATAAGTTAAAACAAGGAAAGACTGTCTCGATCATTGTTTTGGGTACCCTTAAAAGCCCAGTTCTCTTGCATTGGATTATGAACAGTCTGTGTAGATGGTGTCACAGAGATCCAGGAATTTTTTTATACAATGACAATTTATGTAATATTACATATTACCCTTGTTGTGAACTTGCACTATGTGCTTTTTTTAGGTTTTAGACATTTCCTGGAAAAATACCAATACATGCATGAACTGTGCTAGGCTGCAGAGTAAAAGAAAGTTCTACTCTCCAGGAACACTGGTTAATTAGAAGGTGGATGTTTTTAAAGTAGGGATTAACAATTTAAGTATAAAACCTAATGTAGAATGATTCTAAATCATTACGGTAAAAGAAGCAGGACACTGGATTGAAGTCTCTGCCACAGACTGAGACCTTGGCAAATCACTTAGATGTTTCGAACTTCTCTAGTCCTTGCATCTGTAAAATACAGGTATGATCTCATATAATTGTTATGTAGATCAAATTAGATCTTGTATGTAAGACATTTGCGGACTTAAAGCCCTGTCCAAAGTGACGTGATTATTATTATTATAAATAAACTAAAGGCCAGTGCACAAAATTTCGTGCGAGGGACTTGGCCCTCACATCCCCAGCCGGCCCTTGTAGTCCTGGCTTCGTCCTGACAGTTGTTCTGCCATTAGGTCTAATTAGCATATTATGCTTTTACAGCTGAACGAGGGCCGAGGCAAGCCGCTGCAGCTGTGAGGGCCAAGCCCCTTGCATGAATTTTGTGCATTGGGCCTCTATTATAGGGTAAAATTTTGCAGCACATGAAATCCTGCTCATTTCATCTTAGTTCCTGGTGTAGTGTGTCATTTTGTTGTTGCCACTGGACATTTACAGTCCTGGTTTGCCTTATCTCCCAACATGCACAATGTAGTTGACAGAATACTTGAGTGGAAACCAGTCTCAGCTCTGCCTTTATTCACTGTATAACTTTGAGCAAATTAGCAATTCATATCTTCTCTGAATTTCATCATTGTTTTTCCACCTGTAAAATGTGGGCAACAAAAAGTGGCCAGGTAATTTCTCAGATCCCTTCTAGCTGATTTCTGTAAATGTTTGTCTTCCTTTACTCCTCCCATCTCTTTTGAGCCTGAGGTCATCTTACCTTTCCCTCATACCACCCCACACCTCTGGTCACTTCAAGATTCTAGATGCAAAGGTTGTTTTTTTCTCAGCACGCATGAAAGAATTTTTATGCATACCACCCTAGCCCGCCTTTTTAATTCCCTGAAGCGTGTATGTTAGGTCTGCTTCTAGAAGGCCACAGGTTCCTAAGTTAAAGTGCTGTTGGGATATCTTTTCTAAGTTGATAGTGGTATCACTGTCTAAAAGTTTGTAGGACAGTATGTTATGGCAGTAACTGCCTGTTCTGGAGCACTGCTCCTTCAAGGATTTGGGAGGTTATAAAGGTTAATTGTTCACTTTAGGGATCAGAGTAAAAATAGGAATCTGAAGGCAAGGACTAACTCCTCAGCCTTTCCTCTTTGACCCTGCCAGCCCTGTTTTCCCCTTTCTAGATTTACATTGCAGTTTCTTTCTGTTTCTGTTTCTCTCTTATTCTTCCTTTACCCTGCAAAGATCACCTCTTTGATCTCTTCAAGTTCTTGTCCAGGTTCATCACTTCCTTCCTTGCCTTTCATAAAAAATTTAATTCTCATCTGATTTTGATTTTCATTGATTAAACATTTAGAGATGAGTTTTAATTATTAAATATTGTAATCATTTTTTAATCAGTTGAAAAATAGTGGCACTATGAGAATATGCTTCAGGAAAAGCTAAAGAATCACATGATTTCACTCATGTGGGATATAAAACAAACTCGTGGACATAGACAACAATGTGGTGATTATCAGAGGGAAGAGAGTGGAGAAGTGATGGGGGTAGAAGGGACCTAATATATAGTTTGACTTTGAGTGGTGGGCACACAGTACACTATGTAGATCTTGTATCTTAGAATACAAGATCAACCCAATACATTTAATTTAAAAAAAAAAAGATAAATAATGGCACTAAAACATTGCTCTCTTTTTACAGGATGGAGTCCTCGTGGATGAATTTGGGTTGCCACAGATCCCTGCTTCATAGAGTTGCATTGCTCAAGTACATCTTGTAAAATAAATATGTATTCTGGGACTAGGAAATATTTATCTTTCCAAATTTACCATGACAGATTATGGTTTCTTTCCCTTTTAAGGGAAAGTTAATTACATTGGTCTTTTTTTTTTTTTTTTCCGTTAAGAGACTCAACATTTAGCGATGCTTTCTTTGTACTAAATTGTTATTCCTTTTCTCTTAGGAAAGACTAACTTACTTAAAAGTATCAATGGGCATGTATGATTTCATTCCTTAATAATTTGAAATAAAATCAAGGAAATGGGGCTCGTTAGATTTTATGATAGTTTAACTCCACATTCTCAAATTGACCTGATAAAATTGATAAGGCAGATGGGATTTCTAGGACTGTTCATATTATGATTCAAAGTCATTTTCTATTGTGGTATTATACGTTGGTTAAAGTAATGGCCTTTTTTGATGAGTATTGTTGTGTCTTGTGAGTAAAGCATTACTGTGTCCAGTATTGGAATGGAATTATTACTATGTCATGAGTGGGTGGTTTTAATCTATGATTCCCTCAGTATTACAGCCTGACTTGTAATCAGTAATGAATATTTCTTGATATTTAATGTATAGGACATTTATTTATACTCAATAAATATTTTTCAAAAGGATATAACTTTAATAATATCACTTCTGCTTGAAAACTCCACTGTAGAAACCAAATCCTATCTAATGAAAGAGTAATATGCAAATTGACTGTCACTCCAACACGTAAGATGGCTGCCCCATGTGGACACAAGATGGACAGCAGGGGAGGGCAGTTGAGAGGGACGAGGCCTGCAAGGGAAGGCAGTTGGGGGCAATCAGGCCAGCAGGGGAGGGTAGTTGGGGGGAGCAGGCCTTATTAGTAAAATTGTGCTTACCTCACAGGGCTCTTGTGAGGAATAATGGAGATAATTGTCATGAGTACTTTGTTAACTGCAACATGCTGTTTCTATATGAGGGTTTATTAGCAATAAAAAAGCAGGGGTTTCTTTTTTTTTTAAATATATATTTTATTGATTTTTTACAGAGAGGAAGGGAGAGGGATAGAAAGTTAGAAACATCGATGAGAAAGAGACATCAATCAGCTGCCTCCTGCACGTACCCTACTAGGGATGTGCCACAACCAGGATACATGCCCTTGACCGGAATCGAACCCTGGACCTTTCAGTCCTCAGGCCAACGCTCTCTCCACTGAGCCAAACCGGTTTCGGCAACAGGGGTTTCTTTCTTTTCTTGGGAGTGCTGCAAGTCCACATTCCTGCCTGGTTTCAGGGTCTTTCATGATCCATCCTCCTTTCCACAGTCAACTGTTCACGAACAATATTCCCTCCTCCACCTTCCTGGGTATCTCATAATGCCACATGCACCAGCCATTCATGTGTCAACAGTTAACAACAGAATCAAGCATAAAGTACAGTGTTCCCATATACTCACTAACCCCACACATGCACAACCGCACCCCCCATTTCTAACCCCACAACTATAGACATTCTGTACCGGAGTGGCACATTTGTTACAATCCACGAACCTATATTGATAGATTTTATCTCAAAGCTCATAGTTTTGGTAGTGTACATTCTATGGGTTTTGACAGTATACCTACCGTTGAAATACCATACAAAATAGTTTCACTGTCCTGTTCCTCCCTACCTCCCCCCTAAGCCCTGGCAACTACTGATCTCTTTACTGCCTCCATAGTTTTGCCTCTTCCAGAGTGTCATCTAGTGGAAATCATATAGTATGTAGCCTTTTTAGAATGGCTTCTTTCACTAAGTAATATGCATCTAAGTTTCCTCCATGTGTTTTTCTTGGCTTGATAGGTCATTTTTTTTTAATACTGAATAATGCTCCATTGTTAGGACTTCTTCTTAATGTAACTATTTACAGCTATCAATTTCTATCTGATCACTGCTTTCATTGCTTATCATAAGTTCGGGTATGTTGTGCAAGTAGTTTATGGTGTATGGTAAACAGGTACATGGCCTCCTTTCCATGCTCCAACTCCCTCTCCTACCCTGCAGGAATTTAGTGAAAACCATCTGCAAGTGGACTGTGAGACCTTGGGAGCCTGGCCAGCTCCTTGGCCTAAGAAAGGCCAAAGAGAAACTGTTTCTAGATACTAGCCCAGATTGCAAACAGCTAGTGTTTTGATCTAATACAGCTTGTTCTCTGGCACATTTAATCCCCAACACCTCCCTATCCCCGCACTTGCTTGCCGCAGGCCACCTGAGACTTGGTGGAAAATTTCACTGGTCGGCCACTACCAGTACACATGTAAGTGCTAATAAACCCATCTCTTTCACAGCCAGTCCTCCAGTTTGTTTATTTGAAATTCTCAAACAACATCCTAAGGTTTTTTGGACCTCAGTTCTTTGCATAAAATAGAAAAGGCAGAATAAATGTTTGTTTACTTCCATTTATTTACAAGTTTTGAACATAATAGGTTTCCTAGTGTACCGATAATAAATTACTGCCTTTTAGTTCCAAATTTACCTTTTTGCCTGCTCTGTGAAATAGATTTGAGCCTTTTAAGTATTTATCCCTTGCCTGCTTGCAGGTATTAAGCTTTGTCAGCAGTGGGCATCAGAGAGATATTGCAGGGAAAAGGGGGTTTGTTTCCTGTTTCTAGTTAGGCTTCTGTGCTCTGGGCAACTTCTCCAGTCTCTGGCTCCTGTAAGGCACATGGCTTCTTCAGCAGCTGGCTTTTTCAGTGTTTGGTAGCTAGCAGCCAGAAACTTCTGGCATCCCTCTTAGGTGGTTTGTAGTGGAGTGCCTCTTGTGATACACCTCTCTGTAAATGGCTTTCCCCAGCACCCTACAAGGTAAGTTTATGGCAACTTCTTTTTTTTTGGTGCACCATTCCCAAAGGTACTGCAATACCAGGTCGATATGTGGAGTGGACAGAGCAAGCTCCTATTGCATCTCCCTGCTCCAAAAAAATACATTTAATATAATGTCCTCGGATAGAGGACATATCAGATATGAAACTGATAAGAACAGATGCTACACTTGATCTTAGCCAAAAGGCCGAGAAGTGATGGAAACCTCTTTAAAACACACACACACACACACACACACACACACACACACACACACACTGAGTGGCCAGATTATTATGACCACCTGACTTTTGTAGGCAAATTAGCCGTACCCTGCATCGTATGGGATATGGAAGCCAAAGGCCTGTTCAAACACTTTTGCTGTCTGCAGTTTCCAAGATAAAATGTCTCAAATTTGCACAGGAACACAAGGATTGGACAGTCGAGCATTGGAAAGAAGTAATATGGTCCAATGAATCACATTTTCAGTTGCATCATGCAGATGGCAGAATGAGGATTTCGTGGAAACAGCATGAAAGCATGCATCCCACATGCATGAGTACAACCTTTCAAGCTGGTGGAGGCAGTGTTATGGTTTGGGCATGTTTTCCTGGCATGATTTTGGCCCTTTAATTAGTGTGGAACAACATCTGAATAGTACAACATACCTAAATATTGTTTCTGATCAAGTTCATCCTATCATGTTGATGGCATATCCCAATGGAGATGGCTTCTTCCAACAAGACAATGCACCATGCCACGGTGCTCATATTGTGCAGGAGTGGTTTCAAGAACATGAGGGAGGCTTTCCCTTGCTTAGGTGGCCCCCACACTCATCAGATCTCAATCCAATTGAGCATTTGTGGAACAAAGTTAAAAGATCCATCAGACAGCTGGTTCCACAACTATCAAATCTCACAGAACTGGACAATGCTATTCATCAGGCATGGTGTCAGATTCCTCGAATCATCTTTCAACATCTCATGGAGTTAATGCCAAGAAGAATCACCACAGTATTGAAGTCAAAAGGTGGCCCAACCAAGTACTGATGGGGTGGTCATTAGTAATCTGGCCACTCAGTGTATTTACATACTAGAGGCCCAGTGCACAAAATTCTTGCACTGGGGTGGGAGGTGGTCCTTCAGCTCGGCCTGCACCCTCTCACAGTCTGGGAGCCCTCAGGAGGTGTTTGACTGACATCTTAGGGCCCAGGGGAGCAGGCCTAAGCTGTCAGTTGGACATCCATAGTGCTGTTGCAGAGACAGGAGAGGCTCCCATCACCACTGCCATGCTCACCAGCCATGAGCCCGACTTCTGGCTGAGTGGCACTCCCTCTGTGGGAGCACAATGGCCACCAGGGGCACCTCCTCCATTGCCCATCTGCACCCTTGGTGAATGTGCATCATAGTGACTGAAATTTCTGCCGTTTGGTCAATTTGCATGTTAGTCTTTTATCATATAGTGTGTATATGTGTGTGTGTGTGTGTGTGTGTGTGTGTGTGTTTTAGGGAGAGGGAGAGGGAGAAAGAAACATCAATAGTGAGAGGGAATCATTGATCAGCTGCCTCCTACATGCCCCCTACTGTGGATCAAGCCCACAACCCGGGCATATGCCCTAATCTGGAATCAAACTTTGTCCTCCTGGTTCATAGGTCAGTGCTCAACCAACGAACCACACTGGCCAGGAAGATTTCTGCAACTTCTGCCAGGGCAGCACCTCAGTGGCTTCCTGCCACCTAGTGAGCCACAGGAACATCTTCTCTAACAAGGTCTGAATTAGTTCTGGGGAGGTCTTTATTGGATACTATCTCAATCAACCTTAGAGGTAGTGGCCAGTGGCTATTCCTTATATAATCCTAATCATGTATTCTTTTTGAGTTCTCTTTTGATTCTTTTATTTAGGTAGTTAATTCTCACACAGGGATATTTTTCCATTGATTTTTAGAGAGAATGGAAGGGATGGAGGAAAGAGAAAGAGTGAGAAACATCAATGTGAGAGGCATATTGATTGGTTGCCTTCCACATGCACACACCTAAACTGGGATTGGGATCAAACTTGCAACTCAGGTTCGTGCCCTTGACTGGGAATTGAACTTGCAACCCGTTGGTGCGAAGGCCACTGAGCCACACCAAATCCTTATTACTCCAATCCTGTTATAGTTAATATGTCCTTAAATAAATAATTTCTCTCCTGTTCAAATTACTGTGTGGTTTTTCTCTCCTGAATGAACCTAGACTGATAAAACTGGTAATTTCTAAACATGACAACAGATTTGATGAACTGATCTGTCAAAATTAAGGACAAAATTAATAGACTTAATGGAAGATGAAAATCGAAATGTCTAAAACTGACAAGGCGTTGGTATCTATAATATACAAGAAACCATCAGCAAGAAAAATAGAGTAATAGGCAATGGATATGAATAAGCAATTTAAAAATAGGAAACAAATGTCATTAAGAAATGTGAGGTTCAGCAATCAGAAACACAAAATAATGAGAGCATATCACACCTATTGTTTGGAAAAAGTTTGGAAACTGTATAAGGGTTATATCTGAAATATACTTCAGACCTTTCCTGTTTTCCCCACATTTACTGTCACTCTAGTCAAGGCTACCATCATATTCTGCATTTGCATAATACAAAAATGTAACTGATCTGCCCACTTCTATTCTTGCTCCCCACAATTCACTCTTCCCCTAGGAGTAAGAGAAATCCTTAAGTGTATCTTTGCTTAGGGCCTTTCAATAACTTCCTATTGCTCTTGGAATAAAATCCATCAGCATGGCCTGTGGTTGATCTGTATGATCTCCTTAACCAGCTCTGCAGTTTCACACTGTGTCCCTCTCTGCTCACTATTCTCCAGCAAATATTTTAATACCTTGGAGACTTCAAGCTCTTTCCTTCCTTCATAGATTTTGCATATGCTATTCCCTCTGAATCCTCACATAGCTTTCTTTTTCTCTCATTGTTCTAATGAAGAATCTTGGCCACATTTTCTCTTTTTCTTCTTCTTTTTTTTTATTCATTTTAAGAGGGAGAGGGAAATGTCAATTTTTGTTGTTTCACTTACTTGGTTGATTCTTGTATGTGCCCTGACTGGAGCTGGAATCCATAACCTTGGCATATCAGGATGACACTAAGAACTGAGCTACCGCCGCCGGCCACATTTTTCTGAAACAGATCCTAATAACTCTATTATTGTTACTCTAGTTTTTTTCATAACAACAACATAATTTGTGATTATTTTACAAATGTTTTAATTTGTAAATATAAATTACTTAGTTTTTGCTTAGCCAGTGTAGTTCAGTGGTTGACCCAAGAATAAAAATTTTAATGATTCACATTAAAATTTACTTTTTAGAGAAACAGCGTTTGACACTGTACTGCACTAGAGATTGAGAGACGTAGCAGATCTACCTAATACATAGTCACAAACCCAAGGAGACAGCCAAAATGAGACAAAGAAACCTTCAAATTAAAGAACAAGAGAATTCTCCAGAAGAGATATGAAATAGAGATAAGAAATTTATCTGAAACACAGTTCAGAGTAATGATGGTAAAGATGCTCAACAGTATGAAAAAAAGATATAGTAACTATGTAAACAGAAATAAAGAATGACAAAGCACAAATAAAGAACACACTGGAAGGAATACACAGCAGATTAGGGGAAGCTGCTGAGGATCCAATCTGAATTAGAAAGCAGGGGTAGAAAGAATATAGTGTTTTCATTATTGCATTCATAAACTGTGTATTAGGTTTGTTTGGTCACAACATTAAAAATGTTATTTTCATTATCTTCCAGATATTTGGATGATTAAATACAGGAGCGGGCAAATAATTGTTAATAAATAATAATATAAGAATAAACTCTGTTTTGTGTGCTCACAACTGTAAAGCCAAAGATTTTTTTTTTTTTTTTTTTTTTTTTTACTTTTTATCTCCCCAGCTAGACAATGCATTTCATGAGGGCAGGAACTGTTTATACTTTTTTACCATTTACCTCCAGCACTTTAAGCGATGCCTGACTGAGAAAGAGTATGCACTAAAAAGTGTATGAATTAATTAATCTATTTCTCATTCTCATGAAAGCCTGGGCCAGTGAATTATTTTACTAATGTAGATGCTTCACACTTAAATATTGTGTCCTATTTCGTAATGCAACAACAAAACAAATAATCCCTGCATCCACTTTTTATATTTTATACTTTAAAAACTATCAGTGCCTTCAAACTTTCCCCCCTCAAGTTGTGTATCTCTTGTATTTATCATCATCTGCCTGTTCAAGTTCACCATTTCCAACGTGTGGTTTATCGTTTTCTGATTTGTAAAGAGCTGTTTATGACTGTTGTTTTTGCAGACCGTTTGTCCCAATATTGCCTTTTGACCCCTTAATTTGTGTTTTATTTTATATATATATATATACATATATATATATATATATTTTTTTTATATATATATTTATTTATTTGTATTGACTTCAGAGAGGAAAGGAGAGGGAGAGGAAGAAATAGAAACATCAACGAGAGAGAATCAGTGATAGGCTGCCTCCTGCACGCCCCACACACAGGGAATTCAGCCCATAATCCGGGCAACCCAAGCGAGCATGGAACCATGGGTCCACGCTCAACCACTGAGCCAGGCCAGCTGGGCAGTTTTATGTTTTTTAACCTGAACTACGGTAGGTGATGTCCGAGCTGACTTCAGAAAACCAAGGGAAACTGGTTGGGTGGGGGAGCAAGAGGGCATAGTAGCAGGCGAGCACAGGGAATTCTAACGAAAACGACGATTACGCAAGCGCCCGCCTCCCCGCCCCACCCCCGCGTTCCTCGCAAGCTACAGTCCCTCGTCTCCTCCTTCCGCCCCGAGCGTGGCGCAACTCTATGACGTCAAGACGGTGCCACACAGTGTACTCCGGCCGCGCAAACTCCGTGGCCGCTCTGCCCGGCGCGCAGAGCGAGCGTTCTCTCGGCGCCGGAAGTCGAGGGCACGTGACCGGGTGACAGCGCTCGCTGGGCTGCAGGGCTCGCTCTGAGGTCTTGCGGCACGCACGGGATGGCGGAGGCTCCTCCTGTCTCAGGTACTGCTCTGGTCCGCGTAGGAGCGGGCCCTTCTCTCGTCGCGAAGGTTTGGTCGGGGACGAGTCCCAGGGCTTCGGCCATTCCTATCGCGAGAGTGGCGCCTGCTAAGGGCTGGCGGGGGATAGTGGCTCGGAAGGGCCAAGCCGCGCGCGCGCGTCGTGCTTACGGAGACGTCGACCATCCCCGTCGAGGTGGTGAAACTCGGCATCTGATTTATCCCAGGGAGGCGGTGTGGGTGCCCCGTAGCTCCCGGGGCAGCAGCAGCTTGCACTGACCTCCGACGAGCGGCCGGCGGTGGCTGGCGGGCTCTCGACGCGGCGTGGCTTTTTGCACGCTGTGCTTAGGGGTGTCCATTCGCGCTTCCCGGTGCAGCGGCGGCGGAGGCGCGCGCTGAGCACCTGTGGTTTCCAATCTCAGCCTTCTGCGAATTGGCAGTGTGACCGAATCATTTTCTTCCCCCGTCGGGTTGGGAGTGATTAAGTTAATTCTTGTGAAGGCTCCCGCCCTGTATAGTAGTAGTAGTACCTGCTCCATAATTGTTAGCTCACTTCCTCTCCCGGAGTTTCCCCTGTGTATGCAGACAGCCTCCTTTGGCTATTAATGTAATGTACCTTGGATCTTTGTTTTGCAAACTTTGGGACAGTAACCGGAAAGAAACATTAAGCTTCGAGACCTCTCTGCCCTGGTTGGTTTGGCTTAATTGGATAGAGAGCATCAGCCTGCGGACTGTGAAAGGTCCCGGATTTGGTTCCGGCCAGAGGGCACGAGCCTGGGTCTCGGGCTTGATTCCCAGTGGGGAGGGGCGTGCAGGAAGCAGCCAATCGGTGATTCTCTCTTATCATTGATGTTTGTCTCCCTCTCCTCCTTCCTTCCTCTGTAAAATCAATAAAATATATATATTTTTTAAAAAAACCTTAAGAGACATCAGTGCATACGTACATAAATATAAAAGTGATCCAAAAATTTCGGGAAGCAGTGGCTTTCCTTACTTCCTTAATGCACTGTTTTCTGTTTCTTTTGAAGAATTACTTGTCACAACCCACTGCATTGATTTGGTTTCAGGCCCCACTCTTTGTGAAAAACAGGGCGGCAGCAATTTGCAACATGAAATTTGTAGACAGTCATTGATTTGAATCTTAGTTTTGCTATCTATAACCAGCTGTTAGGGTACTAAGAAGAGTATATATGTATTTGTGTACTGGATGGCAGGTAAAATGTATTTATTACTGTGGATCTTGGTCAGAAAGGTGGAGCACACACTGCCTTGGTGTACCCCATTCCTGATTTAGGTATTAAATCATCTTGGTGGGTGGGAACCTTTCATGCTGGTGTTTGTTACTCTGCCACCCATTCTTTTCTCATCTCCTCTAAAGTGGATCCAGTGATCTCAGGCTCACCTTTGGTGTACATTTCAGTGTTTGAAGAAGAATTGGATGGGACTAGTTGTGAGTCATAGTTTTGGCCAACAGTATTGTGCCCCAGGTTACAACCTCCTTCCCATCTACTGAGAGACAAAGTCCATACTCCAAAGATCTCCCCGCTCCTTATTTGTCTGAGCTTGCTTTTGCCTTTGTTTCGATTCCATGTTCTTATTTCAGCATGATCTCTAACCCACACCTCCATCCCCTTGCTTGCCTCTGTCCTCAGACAGCAGCCCAGTCCTGGGGGCTATCTTTCTGCCTATGTGTGGACTCCTATGCCAGCTCTGTCTCTGTACTTTATAATCCTACAGTTTACTCTGCTCCACCCACCTGTGGACACCTACAGCGCTGCCATGTAATGTTGGATCTAGGGTACCACTTGCACTATGGCAATGCCTTGGTATGAGATCTACCATTTACTGAGTAACTTCCAGCTACTTAAAATAGTGTGAGGGAAAGGATGTTTCAGATCTTTGTGTCTCAGGTCCGGTTTCCTGACGCATGAGCCCTTTTCCCCTTCCTCGTGTCTCTTAAGACTCTTTCTAAGAGCTATGTCTACTACATCATGTCTAGTGGAGCACATTCTGTATATGAATAGGTACTGCCCTGTCTAGAATCTCTAGTTGCATCAACTCCCTACTGCTTATCATGAAACACCCTTTTCCCATCCTTTACCAGGTTATTTATTGACCCATTTTCTGCCCGTTCTTCGACCTTGCTTCTTTAAGCAGGAAAGGACTATGCAATACCCACTTGGTCTAATCTAGCCATTCCCACCTTCTTTGCCAGTTTCTGAATTTGTCTAATCCTTATGCCATTTTTGTAAGGCCCTTTACCCCATCCCAAGAATTCTGCATATATGAAAGCTTTCAGAACAAATTTTGCATTGAGTAAGAGGTTACCCTATGACCATTTTGATCTTGTTCACTACTTTTGTGTATGTTTCTATGGTACCAGCTGCCCAACCTCTGACAGTTTAGTATGGTGATAATGCAAGAGCATGGACTCCAGAACATATAGCCTGGGGTGGAATTCTAAATCTTCTTTAGAAAACCCTTGTAGCCATGAGCAAGTTACTTACTCTTTCTGTGTAGCAGTTTTCTCATCTGGAATGTGAGGGAAGATTAAATGAGCTAATCCATGCAAAGTGCTTAAAATAGTACCTGGCACCTGTTAAGTATCTAACAGAGTACCTAACCCGATTATTATTAAACCCAAAGCCCTCAGGCTGTGAACTGGGCCCATCTGCGGTTGGGTCTGTGTGTCTCAGTCTGTAATCCAACCAGCAATAATAAAATAAAGCACCATTTTAACCACCTTATACATGTTACTAATTTGCTTTACTCTTCATAGCAACTCTTTGGTGTAGGGATTATTATTATCTCCATTACATATAAGAAAACTGGGTTACATAACTTCCATAAAGACAATAAGTAAACCCAGGTCTCTTTAGCCCTATAAATTCATAGTATATTCTATATGCTACATATAGTTCTCACTTGGCTACTAACTAGTTTTTTATCCTGAGCCAAATCATTTTGTCTTTGTGCTTCAGACAAAATGAGGCTAAGTTGACTAACAAGCATTTGGGGAGAATAAATGAATAGGGCATATGTTTAATTTTTGAGACTCTGGGATTCTGGACTATATTAATAAAGTTTTTATGTATGGAACAGCTAATATATATTCCTGGGAAAAGAGATGAAAACTAATGTGCTTACTATGCTAAGTACTATCTATATGAAATCTTATTTAAATTTCACAATAACCCTTTAAAATAGTATTATCATCTTTTGTCATGGATGAGGACACTAGGCAAAAAGCAATCAAGTGATATACCTAAGCTCATAGCATAAGTTGGAGGGCCAGACTGCAACCTGATTTTGGCTGATTCCGAAGCCTATTTACTTGATATTGCACAATGCTACATTGGAGTTTCAAAAGATCACATGGAACCTGCAACTGATGTCTCATCTCTAAACTATTTGCTGACTAAATTTTTTGATAAAGTAAATGCATGTATAAATAATGCCTCCTGGTGAGCAGTTTTTCTTAGCAACTCTCAGTGAAGCTACTGGACATGTAATGATCAGCCTTCCACAATACCTTGAACCCAACACCTTCACAGGAAACACATTTTCTAAGAGCCTGTTTTATACCAAGTCCTTAGGAAAATAACTTTTAGATAGGGCTTATAGTCTGATGGGCTTCATGGTTAACTGACTAATTTCCTGGCATGTCTGTTTCTTGTGTTCTAGGTATTTTTAAATTCAATACGGATGCTTCTGAGTTCATTCCTCAGGAGAGGAAAAAATCTGCTCTACACTGTGGGAGTCAAAGAAGACTAGATTCTAATAGGATTGGAAGAAGAAATTATAGTTCGCCACCTCCGTGTCACCTTTCCAGGCAAGTCCCTTATGATGACATCTCTGCTGTTCATCAGTACAGTTACCATCCTTCAGGAAGCAAACCTAAGAGTCAACAGCTTTCTTTCCAATCCTCTGCTTCAAATAAATCACTCAAAAATCTTCAGAATCAACCTGTACAGAAACTGAGGAGTGAAAAGCAGCATATCAAAGTCAAAAGAGTACAAAGTATAACTGACCAGATCTCAGATGTGTCTGGCTTAGAAAGTGTGGCCAGATCAGAGAGTGGGACAAAGCTCAGAGAACACAGCCCTGCCGAAAGTGAGAAGGAAATTGTTGGTGCAGATCCCAGGGGAGCAAAACCAAAAAAAGCCCAGTTTGTATATAGCTATGGTAGGGGACCAAAAGTCAAGGGGAAGCTTAAATGTGAGTGGGGTAACAGAATGACACCCAGACCCGAGGATGCCGGATCTGAAAATATCAAACCTGTGGGGGTTATCCACCCTGACTCTTCAGATACAGCCTTTAGGAAAGGAGTACTGGATGGGTCTGGGGCCAGACGCAATGAACAGAGAAGGCACTCTCAGAAAAGGCCTCCCTGGGAAGTGGAGGGGGCGAGGCCACGTCCAGGCAGGAATCCACCAAAACAGGAGGGTCAGCGACATGCAAGTGCAGGCCCCAGAAACAGCATGGCTCCCATTCTAAAGGACAACCTTAATGAACGACCAGCAAAATCTGCCTGCAACAATGGGACCTTGGCAGTCGTTAATAAGTCTTCCAGAAGGATTGACCCAGAGAAATGTGCTGTCAGGAGGCAGGATCCTCAAGTCGCATCTTTCCCCCGAGGCAAACAGAACCCTGTGCTAAAGAACGTGGAAACACACACAGGTAATCTGCCTGGATGGGTAGGAAATGTTTTGTTTTTCTGATTTTAAGTTTTTGAATAGGTAATATATTCACACAGTTTAGAAGTCAAAAAGTATAAAAAGGTACACAGGTGGCTCAGTTGGAGCATCATTCCATACACCAAGAGGTGGGGGGTTCAATTCCCAGTCACATACCTAGATTGTGGGTTTGTTTCCCAGTCGGGGTGTGTATGAGAGGCAATTAATTTATGTTTCTCTCTCTCACTCTATCTCCCTCTCTTCCTTCTCTCTCTAAAATCAATTTAAAAAGCCACACATGATGCCAAGACCGGTTTGGCGCAGTGGATAGAGCGTTGGCCTGAGGACTGAAAGGTCCCAGGTTCGATTCCTGTCGGAGACATGTACCTTGCTTGCGGGCACAACTCCAGTAGGGGTCGTGCAGGAGGCGGCTGATCGATGTCTCTCTCTCATCGATGTTTCTGACTTTCTATCCCTCTTCCTTCCTCTCTGTAAAAAATCAATAAAATATATAAAAAAAATAAAAAGCCACACACGAAAAACAGCCTGATCTTTGTGGCTCAGTGATTGAGCACCTACCTATAAACCAGGAGGTCACGGTTTGATTCTGTTCAGGTCACATACCCCAGTTGTGGGCTCAATCCCCAGTGGAAGGTGTGCAGGAGGCAGCTGATCAGTGATTCTCAACATTGTTGTTTCTGTCTCTGTCTTCCTCTCCCTCTCTGAAATCAATAAAAATATATTATTAAAAAACACACGTACAAAACAACCCCATATCCTCAGATGAGGGTTAAAAACAGTGAAAAGTCTTTCTGTCCTTGTTCATCATCTGCCTGGATTCTGCCACCATCTCCTCTCCCCAGTAGGTAACTATTTACTTAGTTTTTATGTCATAAGCACATACAAATAAGACATTTTTTCTTAAATAAGGAATTTTGTAAGGGTTTTGAAAAATGCATGTATAGATGGTATAGATATTTAGTAGCAAGAATTTTTTTGTTTTATTTTTATTAAATTTTGTAATTAAAATACAGATCATCTTCATACAGTCTAAGACAGCATGAGTAATCGAAAGTTAATTTCTTATCATAAACTAAATAACTGATAATGAATACTGACATAAGACTACACAATGTACCATAATATTATAAAATGTAGCAACTGATTCTTCTGTGTTCTCTTTTCTTCTGCATGGGTGAATTTTTTTTAAAAAATATATTTTGATTTTTTTACAGAGAGGAAGGGAGGGGGAGAGAGAGTTAGAAACATCGATGAGAAAGAAACATCAATCAGCTGCCTCCTGGACACCCCCTACTGGGTATGTGCCTGCAACCAAGGTACTTGCCCGTGACCCGAATCGGACCTGGGACCCTTGAGTCTGCGGGCCAACGCTCTATCTACTGAGCCAAACCAGTTAGGGTGAATATATCTTTATTGCTTCTTTAAATTATTTAATTTTATTGTTGACAGTATATAGATGTCCCCCAATTTTCCTCCCCTTTTCCCCCTCTTCAGCCCCTGCTCCACCCTACACCATACCACTCTATTGTCTTTATCCATTGGTTATGCATAATATGTATATAAATTCTTTGATTAATCTCATCCTTTCCATCCCTCCTACCGCCATTTGTGATATGTCAGTCTGTTTCATGCCTTAATGCCTCTGGACCTATTTTGTTCGTCAGTGCAAGATTTTTTTGGATTATGAAAGCACAAGTAGAGGATGGTAATATCTCTACTACCTATTCTGGTTGCAGCCTGCATCATCTTTTGTCTGCTCACCTGCAAGCATTTCTAACTAATCTTGGCATCACCAGTTCATCTCTTATACTAGGATCAGAGAGTGATCTTTCTAAAACACATTTTGAATTGTGTCACTACTACCACCCCGTCCCCTTTTGTTCACTTTTTTCATCACTTATAGATCTTGGCCTCTGCTTACCCAACAACCCTATTTTCTGCTGCCCATTACACTATTCCCTGGACTCCATATATCTTTTTATCTTTCTATGATATTGCATGTTTTGGCTTTCTCTCTAGAATGTCTACCACTCAACTCACTGATGAATTTTTAACTCGTTTTTCAAAAGCTAGTTTAGTCACATGTCCAAGAAATCTTTTTTCACCTCTACACATAAAATAAATCTTTTCCAGCCTTGTAATATGTCTTTCCCTTATATATACATGCTTCTGTTATAGCAGTTACACTGAAAACCATTTGTTTATATGACAGTGCTCTTATTTATAAGCTTCCTAGAAGTAGACTGTATCTCTCTCTCTCTTTCTCTCTCTCTCTTTTTTATTGATTTCAGAGAGGAAGGGAGAGGGGAAAAGAGAAAAAGAAACATCAATAATGAGAGAGAATCATTGATTGGTTGTCTCCTGCATGTCCCTGTTGGGAATCGAACCCACAACTTGGGCATGTGTCCTGACTGGAAATCAGATCCATGACCTCCTGGTTCATAGGTCAATGCTCAACCCCTGGCATGCTGGCCTGGCAAGGCTGTATCTTTCTTGACTGTTAGGAAGTTCTTCCTTACATTGAACTGAAAATTTCCTTACTATAAATACTTTCCATCCTCTGGTTCAAGTTCTAGCCTCTGACAGAGCTACTCAGCAACTAGTCTTTCTCCTTAGAATTCCCTTCCCCTTCATTGCAAATCAGCTTCTTATAATATTTGAAGACACTTCTCATTTTTCTCTCAGGATATATTTCACCTAGACCAAATAGCTTCATGAACCTTCACAGTTCTGGTCTCTCTCCAATTTAAAGTGATAAACAGCCTAACATGTGAAGTCACCACCTGCCTGAGTCTGTTTTCACACTGGCCTATAGTTTTTTTAGTTCTAATTTGCTTCACCTGATCGCTGGCCAGGCCTAGGGACCCTACCTATGTTCGAATTTCATACACCGGGCTTCTAGTTGTTTCATAATGAATTATCACAAATGTAGTGGCTTAAGATACCACAAATTTATTATGTCACAGTTTCTGTGGATCAGGAGTCTGGGTCCAGATAGCTGAGTTCTTCACTCAGTTTCACAGATTGAAACTTGGCTGGGGATGCAATCTCATCTGAGGTGTTGGTTGTTGGTGGGATTTAGTTCCTTATGTGTGTAGGACTGAGGTCCCCATTTTCTTGCTGGCTAATGCCTGGGTGGTCACTCTCAGCTCCTAGAGGCCACCTGCAACTCTGTACCACCATGGGCTCTCTCCACAACTTGGTAGTGTGTTTATTTATTTATTTTTAATATATATTTTATTGATTTTTTTGCAGAGAGGAAGGGAAAAGGGTAGAGAGTTAGAAACATCGATGAGAGAGAAACATCGATCAGCTGCCTCCTGCACACCCTCTACTGCACACTGTGCCAACCTGGTGAAGGCTGTAGTTTACTTCTTTAAGGCCTATAGGAAAGCATCTGCTATAGATTCTTCAAACCTCTCTGATGTCTGTCTCTGATCTTTAGACTATTTTAAAAGGACTCTCCTGGTTAGATCAGCCCACCATACGCAAGGAGTGGAGATTATACAGAAAATGCATACCCCAGGGTGAGAGTCTTGGAGGCCATCTTAGAGTTCTGCCTAACGAATCTTTCTTGCCTCACATCTCTACATATTCTTTTTATTTTTAATTTTGTTTTAATATATTTTATTGTTTTTTTACAGAGAGGAAGGGAGAGAGATAGAAAGTCAGAAACATCAATGAGAGAGAGACATCGACCAGCCGCCTCCTGCACGCCCCCCACAGTGGAGATGTGTCCGCAACCAGGATACATGCCCCCAACCGGAATCGAACCTGGGACCTTTCGTCCGAAAGCCGATGCTCTATCCACTGAGCCAAACCAGTCTCAGCCCTACATATTCTTGAGCACACTATTCATATTTATTGAGTAAATACTATGTGCTAAGCATTTCTAGATACTGGAAATACAGTACTGATAGGATTTACATTCTGGTAGGGAAGACAAACAGAGTATTTAAATTTTTAATTTGTCAGGTAGGTGATAAGTTAAAAAGAAATATAAAACAGGTTAAGAGGACAGGGTAACAGGGGCACTAATTTAGAAAAGGTTGGTCTCTTTGATGAGACATTTGAAGAGAGACCAGAGGGAGGTGAAGGAATGCACCCTGTGGCTCTTTGGAGAAGAGCATTCTAGGCAGAGGCAGAAACAAGTTTAGACTGGGGTGGGAGGGCAGGGTTGTGAGCAGTGAAGGTAGTGGGGAAGCAGTTAGGAGAGGAGATCAGAGAAATCACATGAGCTGGATTGTGTGAGGCTCTTAGATCTGGTTCTGAGTAAGAAGATGAGAAGCAGCTGGAAGGTTTTGGGAAAAGGGATATGGCATGATCTTACTAACATTCTAAAATGAGCATTCAGCCTGCTGTGTGGAGATTAGGTTTTAGGGAAGCAAAGGGACAAGTTAGGAGGCTGTTGAAGGAATGCAGTTGATGGAGACAGACTAAATCATTCTTCCTTTGTTTTAAAATCTTTCAGTGAACCTAATGCCACATTACCTTGTAACTGCATCACCTGCCATATCTTATCATTTATTAGCCTCCAATCTCCCAGCCCTCATTTATTAATAGCTACATCTCTTCTTTACCACAGTGGTTCTCACAAAGTGTAATTCCAGACTAGCAGCCATTAGCAACACCTGGGAACTTGTTAGAAAAGCATATTCTTGGGCCTTTTCTCAGATTTACTAAACAAATTCTGGGGCCCAGCAGTCTTATTTTTTAACAAGCCTCCAGGTAATTCTAAGACATGTTCAAATTTGGGAACTTATTTACCATATATCTTGCCATTATTCTGTGATCATATGCATTGTGCCATCTTCAAGGTCTTTGATATTGTTAACCACAGGGACTTTGACCTTCATTCCATCTCCATACCCACTACCAGGGAAATAATCCTGGAAATACGCCATCTTGAAATATTAAGGACTGTGTTCCACTCTCTGACCATAGATTCCTGTCCTTCTGGTTCCCTCAGTTTCTTCTACCCGTTACCAGTTTTGTCAGCCTCCTCCCCATCTGCATTCCCTTTCTAGGCGGGACTTACCGTAGTCATTTGAAGTATTATCCTTCTGCCAAGACGTTCAGTAGAATCACATCCCTGGATTGAAGGTGCAATCTATCTTTCCTCCTCCTAACAGAATGCTGTTCCAGGAGATTACATAATAGTACAGATTTGGCACTGCTGCAATTAATTTGCCTTCTCAGGGAAGCCTCTCTGATCACTTTAAAACCATACTTCCCCCACTGATAGCATTCCCTGTCCTCCTTTCCAGGTTTATTTTTCTCCATAGCAACATATCACTGTTAGATGATGCTACATATTTTCATAATCTATTCATTTATTGTCTACTTTCCCCCACTAGATAATAAGCTTCATAGGGCAGAATGTTTTTGTCTGTTTTGTTCACTAGATACCCTAAATGTCTAGAGTGCCTGACACAGTAGGTTTTAGTAAAATTTTTTTAAAATATGCTTTTATTGATTTTAGGTTGAAAGGAAAGGAGAGAGAGAGAGAGAGAGAAAGAGAGAGTAAAAAAACATCAGTGTGAGAAACATCGATCAGTTGCCTCACGTAAACACCCTGACCAGGAACCGAACCCTTTGGGCATGATTTCTGACAGGGAATTGAACTGGCAGACTTTTTGTGCATGGGATGATGTTCAACCAACTAGGCCACACTAGACAGGGCTTAATGAATACTTTTGAATAGTGGTCTCCAACTTCATTTGGCTTTCAGCACTGCCTATATTCTCTTGTATAACTTTGGTCAGCTGTTCTTCCTTTTCATCTAAGACTACTCAGACTTTTTCCTCCACTATTTCCTTTCATCAGTTTTTTTCACATTTACTATGCCACATTCTCAAGCTCAAGATCTCTTCTCACCACAAGAAAAACTTACCCTGTTATATGACCTCCCAGTAGTGTCTCTTATCTTTCCATACAGTCAAATCAAGAGTTGTTTGCATTTCCCCCCTTTTCCCTATTTTGATTAACTTCTCATTCCTCTGCCATCATCACTATGTAACTTAGAGCTGCTGGTAAGGTCATGAATGGTTTTCTATTTGCCACATCCAGTGAAAAGATGTATTTCAGTCCTTATTATGCTGGCTTCCCTTTGAGTTTGATGCAAATATGGAGTATTTTTGTTTTATTTATTTATTTTTTTAAATATATTTTATTGATTTTTTTTTTTAGAGAGGAAGGGAGAGGGATAGAGAGTTACAAACATTGATGAAAGAGAAACGTCAATGCACACTCCCCACTGGGGATGTGCCTGCAACCAAGGTACATGCCCTTGACTGGAATCGAACCCAGGACACTTGAGTCTGTAGGCTAATGCTCTATCCACTGAGCCAAACCTGTTAGGGCAGTGGAGTATTTTTTTAAAAATCTAACTTCCTTGACTCATTTGTTCCTTCATCCAGTCATCTGATAAATATTTATTGATCACCTGGTATATGTCAGAAACTGGAAATACTACAGTGAGCAAGGCAGACAAGATCTAAATTTTTTAAACTTAAACTTTTTCTAATGCCACTTCTTCAAAATAGACTCACCCAGGCTGTGGTATTTTGTGGAAGAGCCACACTCAAGGGGCCAAAGAGCCACATGTGGCTCGCAAGTCATGGTTTGCCGACCACTGATTTAAGATTATTTTATTCTTATAACCTATTTAGACTTAAAAACAAATAAAGTAATATGAAACACTAGTAATGCCTAAAGTATGAACTAAATGTATATGTAAAAAAAACACAAACATACACACACACACACACACACACACTCATCTCTAAGAGTACCTGACTATACTTGGGATAGACAGACTTTACTGAGATTGTATTTGAGGGAAAAGTCTGGAAGTGGGTGAAGATATTGAGGAATAAATCTGGAAGGAGTCTTATAATGCCATACACTGGTCTTTCTCACCAGATGGCGAGCTTTTTCTTTCTGTCTAGTAGCCCTACTATGTGCTTGTGATAGGCGCTAAGCATATCTTTAGTGAGAGAATTAAAAAAAAAAAGATTTTCAGGGCAAGAACCATCTCATGGATTGTTTGGAATCTATCCAGGCTTCATTTTCTTACAGTTGGCCATTCACAAACCCCACCTTAGCCTGAATCCATGGATCTGGTAGATTCAGAGCATCCCAGTGTAAGAAGAACAAGGCAGGGCCCTACAGTGTGCTGCTTCTATGGATGCTCAAGTTGTGTGATGAGGGGCATTGCTGGGTAGTTTCTTAGGAATGTTTCCTCAGTTGTGGGAATTCCCATCTGAATATCTACTTCCTAAATCTTCTACCTCAGCTTATTCCTGCTGCTTCTTGGCCTGTCTCTGAACAGATACAGACATCCCTTAAAACCTCTGTGTTTGGGTTCTTCCAGATGTTTTGCTGATCCTTGGTTGACTAAAGTAAGGATTGGTTTTCTATGTTTGAGTTTATCTGTTTTGTTTTTAAACAGGTTCTCTAGTTGAACAACTAACTACAGAAAAATACGAGTGCATGGTGTGCTGTGAATTGGTTCGCGTCACGGCCCCAGTGTGGAGTTGTCAGAGCTGTTACCACGTGTTTCATTTGAACTGCATAAAAAAATGGGCAAGGTCTCCAGCATCTCAAGCAGGTCAGTCATTTCTCTCTTCTGAGTAGTTATTCTCATCCACTTGATATATTCAGTTTTTAAAACACTATTTAATTCTTCTTGAATATTTTATCTGCAGGGAGAATATGTTGTCTCAGTCACATATTTCAGATGGCCAGGATTAAGCTGTAGATCTCAAACCAGCTAAACAAAATAGTGTTAAAATATATTTAAGATAAAATAAAATCAGTCATGTCTACTGAAATGGTGGTTTTTATCCAGGTAGCAACTATAGAAAACATTTCTTATGTAGTTTGCTTTAGAAAATTTATAGAAATCCACTGTTTAATTCATACTTGGAATATTGAAAGTTGTTTTGCCTTTAACAAATCTTCTGCATAGTATTTTGTGGGCTTTTCTCAAAGGATACTAGTACTTATGGGTAATGCAAATGTTAATAACATGCTTTCTGAACTGTGGCTCTTCTTCCAATTTAAGATATATGGGCTTTCATGCATGTACACAAATATTTTATCCTTTTCTTTTTTTTCAAGTCAACATTCAGATAATGGTTATCTTGACATTAGAAATACTGTAATAGGCCTTGGCCAGATTGCTCAGTTAATTTGAACTTTATACCAATATGTCAAGATTGTGGATTCGAACTCCAGTCAGGGCACATATTAGAAGCAACCAATGAATGCATGAATAAGTGGAACAACAAATCTCTCTCTTTCTCTCTCTCTCTCTCTCTCTCTCTTTCTCTCTCTGTCTCTTGCCTCTCCCCCTTCTCTCTCTCTCTCTCTAAAATAACCTAACAAAATGAGAAATAAAACATTATCACTACAAAAAGAAATGAAAATTATGTGATGAGATGGAGGTATTAACTAACACTATTGTGGAAATCGAATTGCAGTATATAAATATATTAAAGCAACATGTACACCTTAAACTCACATAATGTTATATGTCATTTATATCTCAGTTAAATAAAGAACAAAATGGATACCCACTTGATTCATTATATCTAAAGTTCTTATAAATATAAGCCTAAATACAGTATTTAAACAAAGCATTCAAAAATTGTGATTTTGTTTCTTTAATGTCTAAATCTTTAACATGGAAATTACCATCATTGCTTCGATGTTATAGCATATTATAGATTTAATTTTTTAAAAAATTATGTGTGCTTTTTAAAGGAAATTATTTTTGTTTTCTCCCCCTTTTTTGGCAGATGGCCAGAGTGGATGGAGGTGCCCTGCCTGTCAGAATGTTTCTGCACATGTTCCCAATACTTACACTTGTTTCTGTGGTAAGTTTTTTTTTACATACATTGAAGTATTTTCCACTTCATGCATTGTACTTTAGTTCCCAGCCCAGGAGAGGTGGTCTGTTAGGCATGTTTTAGAAGTTACTTATAAGAATTCAAAGCTACAGGAGTCTACTAGACATCTATACATGTTTTCTCTGTCAAACAGATAGAGTCACAGACTTTTACGCCCTTGGCAGAGTATTCTGGAGAAGGGTCTTTACGTCATGTCCTCCAGGCTTATGCTACTTCCAAGCTGTGATGCAGTTCTCCTTGGTCTTCTCTTTAGACCAGAGCTGATCAAATGGCAAAGGCAGGTATAGACATGGGCTTCTTCTCACTGCTAGCTGTAACAGCTTTGGTATTCCAGATTTGAGCAGCATAAGGAAAGTATTATTTAAGTAGTATTTAAGTATACTTTGTTTTAACCTAAAGAATCAGTCATTGATGTTTATAATAGAGAGATTTTCTATAGACCAGCATTACTAACTGTCCTTGTGCCCTCCCTCTTTATGGAATACTCTTCCTGTTTTTAAATAGCTCAGTTTGCTCTGGGCAGTGGGGTTCAGTGGTTAGAGTGTCAGCCCATGCACCCAAGAGTCTCGGGTTAGATTTCATGTACCTGGATTGCAGATTTAATCACGACCCAGTCACTCAGATGGGGCACATGAAGGAGGCAGCCAGTCGATGTATCTTCCTCCCTCCCTCCCTCCCTCCCCTTTTCTCTAAAAATCAGTGTGTGACTCTAGCGTGTAGGGGTGGGGAACCTTTTTTTTTTTTTTTGCCAAGGGCCATTTGGATATTTATAACATACAAAATGATCAATTTAAAAAACAGCCTGTTATATTTGGTCAAACATTTTATTAACTCACCCTTAATGCTTTGGCAGGGCCAAACCAAATGATTTCTCCGGCCTTATGTGCCCCGAGGGCCAGACATTCCCCACCTCTGCTCTAGGGCAAGGAGGAGTCCTGTGCCTTAGTTTTACTCTTCTTGTCCCTGCTCAGTTGACAAGGATGCTTATTAAACATTTGCAGAGTGGCATTAGTTATAAAAATATAGCCTCTTCATACCTACTTTATAGCTTTAGAATAGAGGACTTCTATTCTTTCCATCTCTTACTGCTTCTCTCCAACCTTCTCTGCCACCCATTGCTCTCTTCCCTTAATCCCTTTTTTTTACCCTTATAGCAGATATTCCCATATCAATTCAAGGGCCCATTTTTATATAGAAGGCTTAGGCTTATTTTGTAGGTGTTTTTCTTGGATTAAATGTGTCTATTAGTTAAAGGGGCATTTTTAAAAATATATATTTTATTGATTTTTTACAGAGAGGAAGGGAGAGGGATAGAAAGTCAGAAACATTGATGAGAGAGAGAGAGACATCGATCAGCTGCCTCCTGCACACCCCACACTGGAGATGTGCCCAAAATCAAGGCATATGCCCCTGACCGGAATCGAACCTGGGACCTTTCAGTCTGAAGGCGCTCTATCCATTGAGCCAAACCAGTTCCAGCCAAAGGGGCATTTTTATAAGTAAAAATAACCTTATATTTATCTTTTCCAGATAATACACCACTTAAGATTTATCATACTCAGTGAAGCTTTTGATTAATAGCATTATATTCAACATTTTATTTTAGGATGTGGGATAATGTGTTTACTGAAGTAATGAAAACCACAATGATATTTTTTGCTTTGTAGCTATGTTGTGTTATTTCATTAAAATGTAGGATGCATTTGAAGTTTTTACCATTTGACTATCTGATCTGATGTGTTTTAGGCAAGGTAAAGAATCCTGAATGGAGCAGAAATGAAATTCCACATAGTTGTGGTGAAGTTTGTAGAAAGAAACAACCTGGACAGGACTGCCCACATTCCTGTAATCTGTAAGTTGGAATACTAAACCCCTGGGGATTCTTGATGGACACATTTTGCTCCTGGCTTTGAATATACATATCTGGTTAGCATGTAACAGGATGGGATAAAGAGAAATATAGTATAATTTATTGAGCAATTATCCTGTAAAATTTAACTCATTGAATTCTTCAAACAGCCTAGTGATATATATAGATATTTGTCATCTCCATTTTACTGATGAGGCTCAGAAAGACCACATGTCTTGCCAAAGGTCACAATGCTAGGACATGATGGTATTTCCAAAGCCAGTGCTCCTCTCACTATCTTACTCTGTATTTCCAAAGCCAGTGCTCCTCTGCTGGGTTCTAAGATGAAATATCTTCCACTGATACCAGGTCAAAAAGAGTATATAGGACAGAGTTCTGTTTGGGGAAAAGTAATTGTGAAGGGTCCTGTTGGGCAGTATGTTTAGGATGTGAATCTCTTTCCTACAATTAGTAGAGAGCTTTAGAACATATTCAGTCTAAAGAATAACATAAATGCACATAATAAACAGTTAATCAGTTACAAATACATTTTCTACAAGTTTTGACCTCAGACCAAGATTTAGTTGTTGTGTTTGAGTCACTTAACAATTATGTGATATTGGACAAATTACTTAATTTCTCTGAGCCTATAATATAATAATGATAAGGATTTATAGAACTTATAGAGTTAGGATTATTCAATGAATTGATGTACAGAGCCTGGCATGTGGTAAGTGGTCTTAGATTTTAATAGTGAAACAGACATCAGAGTGTTATCTCGGTACTTCTTTATGGAGCAGGAGTAAATGTTGAACCAGAGGTCTTATAATCAAGATGTGGTGGTGATGCTGGGGAATTATCAGTGGGGAGAAAGCTATTCATACTGGACTAAACAGCATGACCTTCTCTCTTCTGGGCAGTTAGCCCTCCCCTTCCTTTGACTGTTTCTGTAGGTCTTTCTACAGAACCCAAGGGACTCATCTGTATAAACTATTCCTTCCCTTAGTTGGCGTTTCAACTAAATTCAGTAGTAAATTACCCCTTACATGAAAATAGTTTCTTTAAACACACACAGATGCTTAAATTTATGTCTTCTGTGGGTTCTATCTGTCAAAATGGGTCATTTTGGAAGACCAGGCACTAAAATTATAGCAATTCCCAAGTACTTTAAGTAGTTATATTTTTGAACAGATATGTAATTTACCAGATTATCTGCTTTGAAGATGGCAATATTTATTTGAATATGTAATTCCATTTTGTAATTTTTTTCTTTGGTCTCTTTGTTTTATTTTACATATATGTTTTTATTGACTTTTTTTTAGAGAGATTGAAAAGGAGAGAGAAAGAGAGAGATAGAAACCTCAATGACAGCCCTAGCAGGTTTGGCTCAGTAGCTAGTGTTGGCCTGCGGATTGAAGAGTCTCGGTTTGATTCCAGTCAAGGGTATATACCTCGGTTGCAGGTTCCCTGTCCCTGGTTGGGGTGCGTGCAAGAGGCAACCAGTCGATGTGTCTCTCTCACATTAATGTTTCTGTCTCTTCCTTTCCTTTCCACTCTCTAAAAATCAATGGAAAAATATCCTCAGGTGAGGATTAACAAAAAAAAAAAAAATAAAGAAAGAAACATCGATGACATAGAAACATCAACATCAATTGGCTGCCCCTTGCATGCTCCCTGCTGTGACTCAGCCCGAAATCCAGCCATGTGCCCTGTCTGGGAATTGAACCAGCCACCTAGTATATGGGATGCTCTGCCACTGGCCACACCAGCGGGGCTTTGGTCTCTTAATGTCATAGCTCCTATAAAAAGCATTCTATTCAGAGGTTCAATTCTGACCAATAACATATTGCTAAGCCCAGTTCTTTCCATGAGTCCCTTTCCCCTTTGTTTTCTTCCTGTGTTAACAGTATGCCTCCCCTTCATGTCAACTGTTCCCATCATTAGCCCATTGTCTGGTTATTATTTCACTAGCTGATGAGAAAATGTCTGTACTTCTCATGGACTTAATAAATTTAAGCTCTATTGTGTTGCTCAGGTTCTAAAACACCATTGGCCATCGTGCCATTTAACTGAAAGGCAAGCAATTTTTATCCCTGCACACTGCACTAACTGGGCCAAGACCATATTTGGAAATGTCATCTCTGGCTATCAGAGATGACTTGGGTTTTACTTTTCTGGCTAAATATTCTAAGATGATAATGCTGTCAATTCTTTTTATATAAAAACATTGCTGTTGTCTTTGTTTAAATTTAATCAACTTTAAACAAATACTAAAACATTTCACAGAAGATGCATTTGTTGCCATATTACAATGGGAGCCAGCTGGGGCAGCTTTGTTCAGATTTGGTTTATATGTATGATTTATATATCCATTTTTTTCTTTTTTAGTCTCTGCCATCCTGGACCTTGCCCACCCTGTCCTGCCTTTATGACTAAATCATGTGAATGCGGACGAACCAGGTAAAGTTAGAATGGTACTCTAAAGAAAACTTATTTTTCCTCATTGATGATTTCACTGTGAATCTCTAAAATAAAAAATTATTAGGTAGGTATAAATAGTATTTATTTACTACCATTAGTAAATAAATATAGGCATAAATAGTACTTTTCTCTAAATAGTAGCTTTATTTGCTGCCTCGATCCTGTTTTGCAGTCTTATAAATGATTAAGAAGTTCTATGCACAGTGAGATTGCTTATTGAAAAGCCAAGATGACAGCCCAGCTGGCTTGACTCAGTGATTGAGCATTGATTGATCTATGAACTGAGAGGTTATGGTTCAATTCTGGTCAGGGCAGATGCCCAGGTTTCGGGCTTGATCCCCAGTAGGGATTATGCACGAAGTGGCTGATTAATGATTCTCTTTCATCATTGATGTTTCTATCTCTCCCTCTCCGTTCCCCTCTGAAATCAATAAAAATACTTTATTTAAAAATTCAATAAGTCTTCCTTGTTCAGATTATTACAATTGTTCCTCTTTTTTCTCCCCATAGCTCCCTCCACCCGGTTCCCACCCCACCCTCTGCTCTTACCTCCCCCCACCCACTGTCCGTATCCATAGGTGTATGATTTTTGTCCAGTCTACATATTCCCATACCTCCCACACCCCTTTCCCCCCAAGAATTGTCAGTCCACTACCTTTCTATGCCCCTGATTCTATTATATTCACCATTTATTCTTTTCATCAGATTTTTTATTCACTTGATTTTTAGATTCATTTGTTGATAGACATGCATTTATTGTTCATAATTTTTATCTTTACCTTTTTCTTCTTCCTCTTCTTAAAGAATACCTTTCAGCATTTCATATAATACTGGTTTGGTGTTGATGAACTCATTTAGCTTTTTCTTATCTGTGAAGCTCTTTATCTGCCCTTCAATTCTGAATGCTAGCTTTGTTGGGTAGAGTAATCTTGGTTGTAGGTTCTTGCTATTCATCACCTTGAATAGTTCTTGCCGCTCCCATCTGGCCTTCATAGTTTCTGTTGAGAAATCAGCTGACAGTCGAATGGGTGCTCCCCTGTAGGCAATTAACTGTTTTTCTCTTGCTGCTTTTAATAGTCTCTCTTTGTCTTTTGCTCTTGGTATTTTAATTATGATGTGTCTTGGTGTGGTCCTCTTTGGATTCCTTTTGTTGGAGTTCTGTGTGCTTCCTGGACTTGTAAGTCTATTTCTTTCACTAGATGGGGGAAGTTTTTGGTCATTATTTCTTCAAATAGGTTTTCAGTATCTTACTCTCTCTCTTCTTCTGGTGCCCCCATAATTCTGATGTTGGTATGCTTGAGGTTGTCCCAGAGGCTTCTTACACTATCTTCAAATTTTTGGATTCTTTTTTCTTTTCCAGTTGAGTGTTTTTTGCTTCTTTGTATTTCAAATTTTTGACTGGATTCTTGCCTTCCTCTAGTCTGCTATTAGGTCTCTGTATATTTTTTATTTCAGTCAGTGTATGTTTAATTTCTAGTTGGTCCTTTTTCATAACCTCTTGGGTCTCATTAAATTTATCAATCTCTTCTAGGAAATCCTTAAAAAACCTTATAACCGTGGTTTTGAACTCTATATTCAGTCATTTGCTTTCCTCCATTTTTTTCATTTGTGATCTGTTTCTTTGAATCTGCATTTTCGCTGCTTCCCTGAGTTGGTAGGGTAGCTTTGTGTGCTAGGTGTCCTATATGGCCCAGTGGCTCAGCCTCCCCCAGTTACCTGAGGTGGACACTTTTGGTGCACCCCTTTGTGGACTGTGTGCACAGCCTTGTTGTAGTTAAGTCTTGATTATTGTTGGTATCACTAGGAGGAATTGACCTCCAGGCCATTTGGCTATGAGGTTCAGCTGTGTCTATGCTGAGAGAACTTCTGTGTTGGAGACACTCTTATGATATAAGACTTGCAAAATTGCAAAAGCCTCTGTGCTCAGCTTGGATGGGGCAGAGTCTCAGGGTGGAGCAGACAGCCTTCCCATCAGCCCTGCCCTATGAGGTCCCTGGGTCTCAGTGTCCCTCAGTAATCTCCACAAGCACCTCTGAGAGAAAGCTGCCCTCGAGTTTCACCCACTGCCAGACAGTCCAGTTTCTCCTCAAATGAGTCTGAGTTCCCAGAAATTCGCTCGGAACTGGAGTTCAACACAGTTGGGAGCTTCTCTCTCCCTCTTGTTTTAGAAAGCCAGCCTCGCACTCAGCCACCCATGTACTCAGCAGTCAGTCCTCTCTGTGCACATGCGCCTCCGGACCTCTGCCTTCTGCAGCTCCCCTGAGTCTCAGTGTGCTTTCTCTTTTCCTGACAGTCCAGATTCCCCCCAAATGGGTTTGGGTTTCCAGATCTTGCTCAGGACTGGAGTTCAGCACAGTTGGGAGCTTCCGTCTCCCTCCTGCTTGAGGAAGCCAGCCGTTCACTCAGCTGCCTGTCCTTTCCGCGTGTGCGCGTCTCCGTACCTCAGCTTTTTGCAGCTCCTCTGAGTCTCAGTGTGGTTTCCTTTTCCTTCTAGTTGTAGAATTTCCACTCAGCCAGCTTTCCTGTGGTTCTGAATGATGTCCATTTTGTCTTTTAGTTGTAGTTTTGATATTCTTGTGCTAGGCAGCAGTTTAGGTGTTTACCTATGCCACCATCTTGGGACTTATTTTTCTTAACTTCCCTCCTGGATGAAAGAACCAGAATTGAATCCAGGCCTTTTTAGGTTTAGGAGGCAGGAACCATTTACCTGTGGCTAGTACAGTACCTGGCATCTAGGAGGTTTTCAGTGAATATTGTTGAATGAAAATAATAAGTGACCCCAGAACCTCTCCTTTTTTCATTATGGTATAAATTTCTCCTGCAAGGAATCACAGATAACTATGGAATGTCTCTGAGGCCCAGAAAGGTCATAAAATCATTTCTGAACCACTTGATGAAATGGGTTCAGATTTTCAATGATAAGCATTTGTTTAATGTTTATTAAACTTTAAAGGAGGGTAACAGTATTGCCTGAGCGTCACATAAAAGGGATCTGGGTCAGAAAAACTAGATCATATCTGGGCTCTGCCACTAACTAGTTGTTGACCTGGGCTAGTTGCTTCATCTCCTTGATCCTTGTTCTCTTACTATAGGAGATAGTGTTTTCCTCAAGGGGGTGATGTTAGCCATGATGCTGAGCACTGGCAATTGATCGTCTTAAACCCATAACAGTGACTTTTTACAACAAAATGTGTACTTGAAATAGGAGTAGGGGTTAGAATAAAACTTTTCATGTAGGGGAATAGACTCTATCTTCTAAACCATTAAACTGGAAAGAGACCTGAAGACAATTGTCTGAAAGACCTGGCTTCAGGTCCTTTGCTAGCTGATAACTCAGGATGTTTATTAGAACAAAGTCAGAATGATTTCCCCATCATGAATCAAAGTCACATATAGTATGTTCTTAAATTTTATAGCTACAAAAAAATGCCAGAGTGCCAAGCCCCAGGAGATGCCATTCTCATTCTAAGAATGTATATTTAGCAGTACCTCTCCAACTTTCCTACTGCCATCTATAAGTTACCTTGGAATCTCTGGGCCCTTTCCCCTCCTGCATGCTGCTTCATGGGAATTCAGAAGAAGTCGCATATAACAAAAACTTGGGTGTAGCTTTCAGTTCCTCATTGGACAGAGAGGCAGAATAGGAAATAAGGAAAGCAAAGGTGGGAAAAGAAGCAAGTGGAGAAGGACAGAGTATTTAAGGAAATAATGGTTGGAGGAAGGAAACAGAAATAATGGGGGAGATGGGACCAAGAGAAAGGTTTAGAACCTTTTGGGGAGGGTTTGGGCTTCGGTACTAGTTTAGCTGTCAAACAAGAACTTAATATCCAACATTAAACCAATGCTGTCTTTACACCTACTGTCTTAACAGGCACACAGTTCGCTGTGGTCAGGCTGTCTCAGTCCACTGTTCCAATCCATGTGACAATGTTTTAAATTGTGGTCAGCACCACTGCACTGAGCTGTGCCATGGGGGTCCGTGCCAGCCTTGCCGCATCATATTGAACCAAGGTAAGTGGTGGAGACACCATCCAGCAATACTTGTATACTTTTCTGGAGCCTTATTTATGGTTTTCTTGATGACATGGATTTGTCTCAAACCTGTAGTCACAAAGACTGTTAGCCTTTGCACCTTGGATAGAGATAACTAAAGATATGGATTAATGCTTAGTTTTTTGTGTGTTTTTTTTTTAAATATATTTTATTGATTTTTTATAGAGAGGAAGAGAGAGAGATAGAAAGTCAAAAACATCAATGAAAGAGAGACATCGATGAGCTGCCTCCTGCACGCCCCACAGTGGAGATGTGCCCGCAAGCAAGGTACATGCCCCCGACTGGAATCGAACCTGGGACCTTTCAGTCCACAGGCCGACGCTCTATCCACTGAGCCAAACCAGTCTAGGCAATGCTTAGTTTTTAAAAAAATATATTTTACTGACTTTTTACAGAGAGGAAGGGAGAGGGATAGAGAGTTAGAAACATTAATGAGAGAAAAACATCAATTAGCTGCCTCCTGCTCACCCTCTACTGGGTATGTGCCCGTAACCAAGGTACATGTCCTTGAACAGAATCAAACCTGGGACCCTTCAGTCTGCAGGCCAACGCTCTATCCGCTGAGCCAAACCAGTTCGGACAATACTTAGATAGTTTTCATTATTTTCGTTTCATAAAATCAGTATAAGTCATTGTCTTATAGAATTTGGACAATAAATTTTATTTATTTATTTATTTTTAAAATATGTTTTTTTTTAATTGATTTTTTACAGAGAGGAATAGAGAGTTAGAAACATCGATGAGAGAGAGACATTATCAGCCTCCTCCTGCTGGGGATGTGCTCACAACCAGGATACATGCCCTTGACCAGAATCGAACCCAGGACCTTTCAGTTCGCAAGCCAATGCTCTATCCACTGAGCCAAACTGGTTTCAGCTTATTTATTTTTTTAGGAAGAGGAAGAGAGAGAGAGAAACATTGATTTGTTGTTCAACTTACTTATTCATTCATTGGTTGATGCTTGTATACGTCTTGACTGGGGATTGAACCTGCAACCTTGGATTATTGGAACAATGTTCTAACCAACTGAGCTACTTGGCCGGGGCTGGACAATAGATTTTATTTTATTTATATATTTTTTATTGATTTCAGAGAGGAAGGATGAAAGAGAGAATTTATCAATGATGAGAGAAAATCATTGATCGGTTGCCTCTTGCAGAACCCCCACTGGGGTCTGAGGCAGCAATCCAGACATGTGCCCTGATTAGAAATCCAACCATGATCTCCTGGTTCATAGGTGGACATTCAATCAATGAGCTATTCTGGCTGGACAAAGATAAATTTGTTTTAATACAATTTTTATGAGTATCATTTCTAATGTTTTGTTAGAAACATTCTATTTTATTTTTTACTAAATGTATGAATATAAAATTTGCTATGATTTTATAATGTTATATTTATTCTGATGTTGGTTTTTTGTGCAAGTAGATAACTAAGTACACTGAGAAAGAAGGAAAGCATCGTTAGATGTGCAGAATTTCTATTCTCTTCGGGTCTGCATTTACATAGGGTTTGGTATATTTGCATAGACTGATTTTAAAAATATATTTTTATTGATTTTAGAGAGGAAGGGAGAGGGAGAGAGAGAGAGAGAAACATCAATGATGAGAATCATTGATTGTCTGCCTCCTGCACATTCCCTACTAGGGATCGAGCCTGCAAACCAGGCATGTGCCCTTGACTGGTATCAAACCTGGGACCCTTCAGTCTGTAGACCAACGCTCTGTCCACTGAGCGAAACCAGCCAGGGCTTGCATAGACTGATTTTAATGAGATAAATTTTCATTATAAACTTAAAGTGATACTTAGGAAAATTATGTAAGTTGATGAAAATTCTTATCAGACTTTGTTACTTATTAATACATCAGAAACATAACTCTTTAAAGATAACGCATTCATTGCTGATCCCAAGAAATAAAGGAATCCATTGTTTCTTGAACCCATAGGAAAATCTATAGATGTTAGACTAAGTTCCTATCTAACAAATAAAAGTCTCAAATTATTGAAAACTTTTCTTTAGTGTGAATACTTGAACATGATTACTTTAAACTCAACCCACAATTCTTGGTTTTCAATTATAGCCTATAGACCAGATATTAGTTCCTTAATTTAGAGACTAGCTTCACTTTAATACTGTTTTGCGGATATGCTACAGAGGCACAAGAGTGTCACATGATTTTTTATTTCCTTCTATGATGAAGCCCTTAGGTGGGACTTAGAGCTGCTGTGTAAGCCACATTCATTTCTGCATCAGGTCTAATCACACTAATGAATAGTATTTTGTGTTTTCCTATAGATTATTTGTAATATTTTAAGAGCCCATATGAGTAACTAATCTCATGTTTTTTGAAATTGTGTCCTAAAGTATGCTACTGTGGCAACACCTCGCGAGATGTATTATGTGGAACGGACATAGGAAAGTCTGATGGATTTGGGGATTTTGGCTGTTTAAAGATATGTGGCAAGTAAGGTTTTTATGTTTTTCTCAGTTAGAATAAAGCTGTATTTTATACAACAATTGTGTAATAGTCTGTTGTTGTTTTTAACAGGGATTTGAAATGTGGGAACCACATGTGTTCCCAAGTGTGCCACCCTCAGCCCTGCCAGCTATGCCCACGGCTCCCCCATCTGGTACGCTATTGCCCTTGTGGGCAAACTCCTCTCAGCCAATTGCTAGAACTTGGAAGTAGTGGTCGGAAAACATGCATGGATCCTGTCCCTACATGTGGAAAAGTGTGTGGCAAGCCTTTGTCTTGTGGTTCCTCAGGTAACTAGTAGACATATGAATATAAATGTTTGGCAGCAATGACTACTTAAGCAAAGTCATTTTAAATTCTAGTTATAATATCAGAGGTTTTTCTAAATATTAGGATCAAATTTATATGGGCACATATCCTTTCCTCCTCAAAATATATTTAAGAAAATTCACATTTGCCCAAGTGATTTATCTTTCTGATTTGGGTATTTTATTGCTAACTGAGATCACTTGTCATTAGATACTATTCTATCAGGGCGGTGGGGAGAGCAAGGGTCATTTTTCTTAGTAGCTTACACTACTATGAACTCCTGATATACTTGCCCTGGGTTCAATGTTTAAAAGCATTTTCATATCTTAACTAAAATTCTAAATACACCAAAGCATTAGCCATTTGGACCACTTAGATGTCATTCTTTATAGTGAAGTTTTCCATTCAGCTGAGGATAATACCTTCTGAGCATAATTTTAGATGGACATTTTTCTAAAATTATTTTATTTCTTTAAATAGAGGTAATCAAAGAAAATGTATTTTCCATTATTGACCCAGAGTTATCATTTTTCTGAACCTCAGTTACTGTATTATGCTGCATACAGTGATGCTTCAGGGACTGCTGAGGTTTCTGGCTAGTTTCCCATACCAATGGGCAGTTTGAATTGTTTTATCTTTTGTTAAAACTTCTTAGTTATTTTTCTTGTAGAGCCACTAAAGGTAGGATAATCATTGACATTTCTTCTGACCTGTGGCTTCTGATTATTTGGATATAAAAACCAGAAAAGACTTTGGAATTAGCTATAAAGTACTAGTCTGAGTTTCTAACAGACTTTCTGAGTCAGTCTTTAGGAAATATACGTGTACAGTTTTGCTTCTTTTCCAAAGGAGGGAGAGAGGTGGGGAGGACACTTTTTTCATGTACCAGCAGGAACCTACATCTATTTGTTCTCCTTGTCTGCTTATCTTCAGATAAGCCCTATTAGATAGAGATGGAGGTCTAATGATTTTAAATTAAGAAGGATGGTAAAGATCTTCCCTTTTCAGAAAGCACATGAGTCAGTTTTGTAAGAATTTCATGTATATCACCAGAAATCAGATGTTAAGATAATCTTTTTTTTTTAAATAGATTTTATTGATTTTTACAGAGAGGAAGGAAGAGGGTTAGAGAGTTAGAAACATCGATGAGAGAGAAACATCAATCAATTGTCCCCAGCACACCTCCTACTGGGGATGTGCCCGCAAACCAAGGTACATGCCTTTGACCGGAACTGAGCAAGTAAGGTTTTTATGTTTTTCTCAATTAGAATAAACATACTCTTCAGTCCGCAGGCCGACGCTCTAGCCACTGAGCCAAACCAATTAGGGCTACTCATGGCAAACTTTTAAGGAACTAGGTTGAGTTGGATTGGGAAGCTCAAAATCAAATGTATTCAGATCTGGCATATCTGTAGAAAGTTTGTGTAAGTCTTTTAGTATCTCACCATAGGAAATTTCTTGTCTAGACATTTAGCTTTAGTACAAGAGACTAGATGGAGTTCTGCTATCAAGATGGTAGCATGAGCAGTTACTTGGACCCACTCCCAGTAAAACAAGCAAAGTTGGCAAAAACTTAAAAAAAAACACCACACAATCATTTAAAATCTCTGGAAATTGTTCTACAGGCATACATCAATTAAGAAATATTTATTGAAGAAAATCTACTAAAACTCAGAACAGCAAGAATCTGTGTCATTTGAGTCACAACCCACTTCCTTCTTCCTTTCCACTCATCCCCAGCTCAGCATTTAACAAAGCTTCATTCAGGATGGGTGTGCTCAAGAAGGCAGGATGGGTGTGCTCAAGAAGGCAGGACTTCCTCTGCCCTCAACTCCCAATTAAGGGTTTTTTTACTGGGTGAAACAGACTACCGCATTTCTCATCTCTTATAACTTCAAGTTAAAGAGGCTAAAGTTAGGGTAAGCACAGCTGAAAAGTTGGGGGCTTCCTTCCTTCATTCAGCTTTACCCATGAGTTGGATATTCTACCCTAATCACAATACATGAGAATGCTGGGCCCCAGTCACTCTCACCCTGGCTCACTTGCAGGGCAGAGGTTTCACATTAAGAGAATAAAGCAAAGAAAACCAGAGACTACTATCCCCTCTGGTTCCCAAAGTAGTGGCTTACACTTCCCAGGGGAAGAGACAGTCCATAAGAAAGCAAGCTCCGAAGTGTTCCCCAAAGGAACTGAAACAGAATGCGGGGGAAAATTCAGGGCTAAGGTCCTTTAGAAAACAATAACCCCTCTTAAGAGCAACAAGCTAAACTATAGGCCAGCTAGTTCACCATAAAAAAAAAAAAAAAAAAAGGAAAAAGATGGCTAAGAGGAGCTTTTCTGGGGGCAAACAAACTTCATAGACTTGCCTCAAAGACTACCTCTGCCCAAATTTCCTTGGATCAGACGCTGAGCAATTTATGCCTCAAGGCATTGATGAAAACAATAGAGTAACCAGTCAGCAATTAGTGGAATCTCAAGAGTGAGGGTAATATCAAATGAGGCAGACAGCTTAACTGAGTGATCAGGGAAAGAGGGGAAATAGACTTCACTAAAGTAGCCTAGATAAGTCACAAAACAAATAAGCAAACAACAAATATACTCTGGGGACAGAAAGAAAGCAGTATCCAGAGTTCCCATAAAATGTCTGACTTCCAGCAAAAATTTATGAAGTATGCAAAGAAATGGAAAAAGACACAGGAAACAGAAAGTCTCTGTGTTCTGTGAGGTGACCTATGTCAGATTTAACAAAAACCAAGGTATGTTCAAGGAACTAAAGGAAACCATGCTAAAAGAGGTAAAAGGAAGAAGGTATAAAGATAGTATCTCATCACATAGAGAATATCAAAAGAAATGGAAATTATAAAGAAGAACCAAATGGAAAATTTGGAGTTGAGAAGTTCAGTAATTAAGATGAAAATTTAATTAAAGGGGTTCAACAATATTTTTGATGTGGCAGAAGAAAGGATGAATGAATGTGAAGATAGATTAATAGAAATTGTATAATCCAAAGAACAGAAAAAATAGAATGAAGAAAAATGAATATGCCTCAGAGAAATGTGGGACACCTTCAAGCACACCACCATATCTATAATAATAAAAGTGTAATATGTGCCGAAACTGTTTTTGGCTCAATGGATAGCGCATTGGCCTGTGGACTGAAAGGTCCCAAGTTTGATTCCGGTCAAGGGCATGTACCTTGGTTGCGGGCACATCCCCAGTGAGAGGTGTGCAGGAAGCAGTTGATCGATGTCTCTCTCTCATCAATGTTTCTCTCTATCCCTCTCCCTTTCTGTAAAAATATAAATTAAATAAATAAATAAGTGTAATATGTGATTAGACTGAACATCATCCCAGATGTGATTCCAGACGTCCTTCCAGATGAAGTTGGGGTCAGAAAGAAGCCTGGGTTCCGGGTGCCAGAGAGAAGCAGTGTTGGCAGCTGAGGGAAGGAAGGATTACTTTTTTTTTTTTTTTTACAGAGAGGAAGGGAAAGCGATAGAGAGATAGAAACATCGATGAGAGAGACATCAATCAGCTGCCTCCTGCATGCCCCCCACTGGGGATGTGACCATGACCAAGGTACACGCCCTTGACCAGAATTGAACCTGGGACCCTTGAGTTCACAGGCCGACGCTCTATCCACTGAGCCAAACCGATTTCGGCAGAAGGCCTACTCTTGCACATATTTTGTGCATCGAGCCTCTAATCTTCTATAATAATAAAAGCATAATATGCTAATTAGACCAGACAGCTGAACAACCTTCCGGATGTCCTTCCGGGTGAAACCAAGGCTACGAGGGCTAAATTTCATGCACTGGGCCTTTAGGTACAGTATATAATGGAATACCAAGAGGAGAAAAGAACAGCCCTAGCCGGCTTGGCTCAGCGGATAGAGCGTCAGCCTTCGGACTGAAGGGTCCCAGATTCGATTTTAGCCAAGGGCACATCCCTGGGTTGCAGGCTTGGTCCTCAGTGGAGGGGCATGCAGGAGGTAGCCAATCAATGATTCTCTCTCATTGATGTTTTTGTCTCTCCTAATCAATAAAGAAATATATTTTAAAAAAATAAAAAAAGAGAGAGAGGAGAAAAGAACAGAAAAATATTCTTAGAAATAATGGCTGAAAATTTCCAAATTTATTGAAAAACATTAATCTGTACGTATATCCAACAAATTCAAGGACACATACCTTGGTTGCGGGCACATCCCCTGTGGGGGTGTACAGGAGGCAGCTGACCGATGTTTCTCTCTTATTGATGTTTCTGGCTCTATCTCTCTCCCTTTCTCTCTGTAAAAAAATCTCTTCTAGACCAGAAGTTTAAATTAATTAATTAATTAATTAATTAATTAAATGCATGCTCTTTTCTCAACTTGTTTAGAAAGCAGTTGCATAAAATAACATGTATGTAATTGGATTATTTGGAGTTGTAGGGAACAAAGGTAGAAGACCAATGTGGCTATTGAGTTTGGGAATCTGCAGTGAGTAGTTGCAATTTTCATTCTTAGCTCTTTTCATTTTTATTAAAGATTTCATTCATACCTGTGAAAAGCTCTGTCATGAAGGAGACTGTGGACCATGCTCTCGCACATCAGTTATTTCCTGCAGATGCTCTTTCAGAACAAAGGTAAATCCTAAAAAATGCAAAAGTTTTGTCACCAATGGCTTTTAAATTGGTGATTATGGAAGAGGGGGTCAATCAAAATAATCTCAGTTTTACTCTTGTCATACTATGTATGATTCATTTAGTCTAGCCAGTGTAAACTGACACCTACTATGGTTATAGGGTAAATATCTGGGGTGGAGGAGGGATTGGCAGTAAAAGCTCAAAGGCCAGTCAAGGGGATAAGGCAAGAATAGCTCAGCAAATCAAGTGTGATAATGCTAGATGTTGGAAGAGAACAATAGCACTGTTGCAAAGGATTAACTAAGAAGTTAGAGGGAACATAGTCCACAAAATTGCCATCATTTCTGACACCCACTGCAAGAATTTAGACAATGCTTAATTAGAATGGTCTACATGACTACCCTCAAGGTTTGATAATTCACTGGATGGTCTCTCACAATTCAGTGAAAGCTGTTATAGTAATTGTTACAGTATATTACAGGGAAAGGATACAGATTACAATCACCCAAAGAAAGAGGCATGTAGGGGAGAGTTGGAGAACATACCATATGTGAAGCTTCCAGTTGTCCTCTCCCCATGGAGTTAGAACATTGTCACTGTTTCAGCATCAGTGTGTACAGTGGAGTATTGCCAATCAGGGAAGCTTCCCCAGTTTTTATTGAAGCTCTGTTGTGTAAGCATGATTGACTGCCATTATAGCTGATGTCAGTCTCCAGCCCTTTCAGAGATTTACTGATACTGTGTGGCCCAAAGCCCCCACCCTAATTCATATTGGTCTCTCTAGTGTGGTCATCTCCCTAAGACTGTCCAGTGTGGCCATCCTGACCCTAAGTCATATTATTAGACTAGAACTCAAGTTACTTGTGACCCAAGGCCCCAGACGAACAGTGACTCTCCTAATCAGGCATGATATTGCAAGGGCTTCAATATTACCTCCCAGAAGCCAATGACGAAAGTCAGACCTCTCTTAAGGTAACGATTCTCACATACAACTAAGTTGAGAAGTTTAGTCCCTGTGTCTACTTTCTACGCTGGGCAGTTTGAATTGGACTTTGTGTTATAAAAAAGGGTGTCTTACCATTTGAAATGAGGCCTTAGTGCCCATGCCTCTGTCTGTACCAGAAGAGGCAGGAAGCCTTCCTATGGAAGTCTTTGGGTAATCAACTTAAGGAACAAACTGTTGAACTATCCTGCTCTCTGGCCTACTGCTAGTCATTTCAATGCATGCCGGCCCTGTCCCAGCAGAACACAGGCTGGAGTGCAGACAGAATTCTGAGCAGTTGGTTCTATTTCTTAAATATAGCCCAAGGTCTGGGTATCAGCTGACTTACAAATGATTCTGAGGATATAATCCATAATTGGGAGATGTATTAATAGTTAAGTTTCAGAATAAAATAAAAAATTTGAACCATAGTTTACATGCAAAAGTTATGTAAGCATTATGGGTATTTTTGTTTTGTTTTTCCTGAAAGAAACCACAAAATACAAGGGACAGAAAGGAGTTTTGAATGTCAAGTACAAGGCCACTTTATGCTTTGTGAATACAACTGGAAGACAGATGCTGTGATTTAGTAATCACAAATTTAGTAAGGTCCAGAGATGCTTTTTGTGACAAAGAATCACAAGCAATGTTGGGACGCATGAGCTCAAAATGGTTATCGTCAATAGGCTTCTTTCTTCTTAGTAATCCTTTTTTCACTCACCATTTTTTGCTTCTCATGTACTCTGTGCCCTCACTCCCTCTAATAGTAGACCTCATGGCAGTAAGAGTATTCTTAAAAAGCTATGTGTAAATTTTTGCAAATAAAAGTCTTATTGTAAAATTGCTATACAAGTTCACAGGTTCATTCAATATATGAATTCTGTTCAACCCTTTGACAAAGTAAAAAAAAAAATCTTAGAAATACTGATAATCATCACCTCATTGTACAGCCAGATTTTTCATAAATGTAGATTTTTCATGAAATATCTTTTGTAATGGAATGACTTTTTCCATGGAAGGAATTTTTCTAGATAAATAAAACATTTATTAAAGCTTCAAAGGTTGTTTTAATCACTGTGGTGGGAGTCTTTGAAAAATATATGGCATATATTACTGCCTCTTTACAAAGAATACTGTTTTCATTAGTAATTCATACTTACAGAGTTTTATGGGAGCTCTGCCTTTCCCTAGATAGATACCACTCCAGCATGTCATTTCCTCTGTACAGTCCAGGATTATCCTTAACTGGAAAACTCACTCAGGCAATTTCATGAGTCACCTTTGCTTTGTTATATCTCTAGAGAGCATGTAGGGAATTTTTTTGTATCATCAAACCTATCCAATTCAGCAATTTATCTAAAACATCTTCTGGCCAAAAGCTTCAATTTCTTTAACCTCTTCTATTATCAACTCTAGTGGCTACCCTTTTTTATTTTCCGGGTCATTTTCACTAAGAACTCATGTTTTTATTATTTTGCTTATTTCTGAATACAATGCAACCTGTAAGTGTCATGAAAGCCAAATACAAATGCAGTTGTTGGACAGCCAGCCAAGTTCACTCTACCCCAAATGACTGACTTGTTCCCCACATACCAGCCTCATGTTATTTAGGATCATGCTTCCACAAAATTATATTTGATAGATCTTTGGGGCCATTCACAGAATGCAAACCAGAGTAATAAAACTTCGAATGCAAAAGTGTACTATAATCACACTTTGCTACAGTCCAACTTGGTTGTCAGTAATGTGTAGAGTTGTTTGCCCCTGCATTAAATGACACCAGATTGTTACATATTTTAAATTTTTTGTTTTTTTGTATGTTCCCTTAATAGGCAGTTACTTCTCTTTGCTTTGCCTACCTTTAGCAGCCCTTCTTTCTATTTAGATTTATAATACTTAATATGCTGTGCATTTGAAGGCCAGATCACAAAGATTATTATAATTATATTTGCATGAAAAATTAGTAAATCAGGGGTCTTGTTGTAAGTAAAGCATATTAATATAGGAACTGGGCTAATCTTACTTGAGATAGTGAAGTTGATGAATAAATTGCCAGAGAAGTACAGCATATTTGGAATAAACATGTTACATTTAGCATTATACAATAGTTGTTTTGTTTCATTTATTCTTAAAGTAGTTACCTTTTCTTTTTCCATAGGAGCTTCCATGTACCAGTCTCAAAAGTGAAGGTATGACTGGGAAGGGGCATGAGGGAATTTTCTGGGGTAAAAGTAATGTTTTGTAGGATTACATATTTGTCAAAATTCATCAAAGGTACACTTAACATTTGTGCTCATAAGAAAAGGAGGAATAAATTGAATTCTAATTAGTGAAGTGTGAAAATTTTAGGAGACTGTGCTCATGTCTGCAACTTACTTTAAAATGCATTAAAAAATAAGTTGATGGGTGAGTAGAAAATAGATATGTGGAAAAATAACTAATGGTAGAATCTAGGTAGTGAATATATGAGTAAATTTTACATATTTACTGTAAAATTTTTAAATATTTTTTATATGTTTGAAAGTTTTCATAATAAAATATTAAAGAGAAGGTAACTAATATCTAATGAAACAAGCTTTTTTAACAAGATTTTTTTATTGATATTTAAAGAGAGAGGAAGGGAGAAGGAGAGAGAGAAATGTCAGAGCAAAACATCAATCAGCTGCCTCCCCACACCTTCTATCGAGATTGAGCCTACAACCCAGGCATGTGTCCTGACCAGGAATATTACCAGCAACCTTTCAGTGCATGGAACAACACCCAAACAACTGCGCCATACCAACTAGGACTAATGAAGCAAACTTTTTTACACAGCGATTCCGATGCCTGATCCCTTTAAGGTTTGATAGGATATTGGATACATGAAAGCAGGGCCTCAGCCAGCAGCTATACCATTTTACATTCTTACCAACAGTGGGGGTTCCAATTTCTCTCTAATACTTGTTATTTTCTATGTTGTATTTTTTACTATTACTAGAGGTCCAATGCACAAAGATTTGTGCAAGCTGAAACTGGTTTGGCTCAATGAATAGAGCGTTGGCCTGCGGATTGAAAGGTCCCAGGTTTGATTCTGGTCAAGGGCATGTACCTTGGTTGCAGGCATATCCCCAGTAGGGGGCATGCAGAAGGTGGCCGATTGATGTCTCTCTCTCATAGGTGTTTCTAACTCTCTAATCCCTCTCCCTTCCTCTCTGTAAAATCAATAAAATATATTAAAAAAAAAAAAGATTCTTGCAAGAATGGGCCTTTCCTCCCCTGGCTGCCAGTAGCACCTTTGCTCTGGCCAGAGTCACCTTTCCACTCCAACCCAGAGCCACTTTTCCACCTTCCCATGCTGCCCAGAGGCCTACCCAGCCCCCAGCTGCTCAACACCTGTGCATGCAAATCAATCTGCCATCTTTGTTGGATTAATTTTCATGCTCATTCCTGATTGGCTGGTGGTTGTCACAAAGGTACGGTCAATTAGCATGTTACTCTTTTGTTAGGTAGACTAGAGACCCAATGCACGAAATTTGTGCACAGTGAGGGGGTACCCTCAGCCCAGCCTACACCCTCTCCAATCTGGGACTCCTCAAGGGATATCCAACTACCCGTTTAGGCCCAACCTATCAGGATCGGGCCTAAATGGGCAGTTGGACATCCCTCTCACAATCCAGGACTGCTGGCTCCCAACTGCTTGCCTGCCTGCCTTTCTGATTGCCCCGAACCACTTGTCTCTGCCAGCCTGATAACCCCTAACCACTACCCTGCCAGCCTAATTGATGCCTAACTGCTCCCCTGTCAGTCTGTTTGCCTCTAACTGCCCTCCTCTGTAGGCCTGGTCATCCCTAACTGCCCTCCCCTGCAAGTCTGGTCTCCCTCAACTGCTCTCCCCTGCAGTCCAGGGTCCCCCCAAAACTGCCCTTCCCTGCATGCCCGGTTGCCCCCAACTTCCCTCCTCTGCCGGCCTGGTCACCTCTAACTGCCCTCCCCTGCAGGCTTGATCACCCTCAGCTGCCCTCCCTTGCAGTACTGGTCCCTCCCCTGCTGGCCTGATCACCCACAACTGCTCTCCCTAGTACCTAGTAGCTGGTTCCTCCTAACTGCCTTCCCCTGCTGGCCATATTGTGGCCCACATGGGGGCAGCCATCTTGTGTGTTGGAGTAATGGTCAATCTGCATATTATTCTTTTATTAGATAGGATAGAGGCCTGGTGCATGGGGTGGGGCCAGCTGGTTTGCCCTGAAGGGTGTCTGGGATCAGGGTGGGGGTTCTCTTAGGGTAAGGGGCCTGTGGTGGTTTGCAGGCCAGCCACACCCCCGGAAACCGAAGCAGAGGCCTTGATATCTGGGATTACTTATCTTCTACAATTGAAACTTTATAGCCTGGAGCGGAGCCAAGCCTTCTGCTTGCTCCATGGCAGCAGCCATTTCTTTTGGGATTTATTTATCTTCTATTATTGAAACTTTATATCCTTAAGGGGAGGCCAAAGCAGGCCAGGGCTGCAGAAGCTTGGCTTCCTTCTTGCCGGGGGCAACCCTAGTCTCCTGCTCTCTCCAGCTCCATGGCTGCTGCCATTTTTGTTGGGATTTATTTATATTCTATAATTGAAACTTTATGGCCTTGAGTAGATGCCTGAGCCCAACAGGTTGTGCAGAAAGCTTGTTTCCTCCTTTGCTGGGGACAACCCTAGCCTCCCTCCTGCTCTCTCTGTGGCTGTAGCCATCTTGGTTGGGTTAATTTGCATGCTTGCTCCTAATTGGATGGTGGGCGTGGCTTGTGGGTGTAATGGAGCAATGGTTAATTTACATATTATTCTTTTATTGGATAGGATTATATCTGTCCTAAGTGGGTATGAAGTGCTATGTAGTGGTTTTGATGTTCATTTCCCTAATGACTAATGATGTTGAACTTTTTCATGTACTTGGCCATTCATTTATCTTTGGAAAAGAATCTGTTCAAGTCCTTTACCCATTTCAAGTTGTGTTGTTATTGAGATGTAAGAGTTCTTTATATATTTTGGATCCTAAGTCCTTATGAAACATGATTTGCAAATAATTTTCTCCCATTGTGTGTAGGTTGCTTTTTCACTTCTTTTTTTCCTTCTTTCTGTTTAGTCATTTAATATAAGAGGAGGTCACAAATAAATCTCTCTCTTTAGATCATGGCAATTTTAATCTATTCTATAAATATAGCCACTAAAATCTTTTAGGAGAAAATATGGTAGTCAAATGGGAAAATCTTTTCACTTTCTTGAAAGTGTTCTTTGTTACACAAAAGCTTTTAATATTGATGAAGTCTAATTAATGTTTTTTGTTGTTATTACTTGGGCTCTTAGTGTCCTACCTTTTTTGAAAGTATATCTGTAGGAAGAATTTCTTAAAATGGAAATTACCACTTAAATTTTTTTCTTTTAGAGAGAATGGAAGGGAGGGGGAGAAACAGAGAGAGAAACAGCCATGTGAGAGAGACACATTGATTGGTTGCCTCCCACGCACACCCTGACCAGGGCCAGGTTTCAAGCTGGCAACCAAGGTATGTGCACTTGACTGGAATCAAAACCAGGACCCTTTAATCTTGACTCAGTCCTTGGGTCTATCCACTGAGTCAAACTGGCTAGGGCACTACTTAAATTTTAATAGTTACAGTTGTACTCCAAAAGTTTATATTCTCATCACTAAATATGTGTGCCTTTTTTTCAGACCTTCACACATACTATATATTGGTCTTCCTGTTTTCTGTTTTTTGACAATCTGGCAAGTGAAAAATTATATCTTGTTTTAATATGCATGTTTACTGTTAACATTTTTACCACTTATTTACATAATTATTTTAAAATAGCCACATTTGTATTTTTTTTAATATATATTTTATTGATTTTTTTACAGAGAGGAAGGGAGAAGGTTAGAGAGTTAGAAACATCAATGAGAGAGAAACATCAATCAGCTGCCTCCTGCACATTCCCCACTGGGTATGTGCCTGCAACCAAGGTACATGCCCTTGACTGGAATCGAACCTGGGACCTTAACTCTGCATGCCGATGCTCAGTCATCTGAGCCAAACTGGTTTAGGGCTACATTTGTATTTCTGCAGTCACTCAGACATTTGTTATAGCCTTTGCTTTGTTTTTCTTTTTAATTGTCCACAGCAGATGCTACATTTATGTGCGACAAGAGGTGTAACAAGAAACGGTTGTGTGGACGGCATAAATGTAATGAGATATGCTGTGTGGTAAGTGGACCTATCATTAATCACAATCAGGTTGCATTCTTTCAGGAGCTGGGCTTTTGGAAGCCTCAGCCATGTGGAAGGCAGCCCAGATTTAGAAATCACTGGAATGGGCCCCCTGAGCAGGAGTCAGAGAGCTGCCCAATCCAGCTGACCTCAGTCAGGTTAAAATGCCAGTCAGTGGCAACATGAAAACAGAAAAGGATGAAAGACAGAGGCCTCAGGCCCCAGAGCTCAAGACTGCTAGGTGAGCATTTCTCCACAGGAGATTGTGTGTTATCCCAGCACACAGACTGGCCTGAGCTTAGTTACTTGGGCTTCAGGTTTCATATACTCCTTGGGTCAAGTTAGTAGGTAAAATATGAGTGGCATTGTTGAAAGGAGCAAGTTTTAGTTATCTGTAATATTCACTTCTGTGAAACTAAATAAAGAAAGCATTTCCTGGCAGTCAGATAGCACAGTACCAATAAGGTAATGCAATGTACACACTTACACATATATGTGTATGTGTATATATATAAAAAATACATAATTTAAAATTTTATTGAAATGGTGAAGAATAATAAATTTGTACAGTATATCAAGACTTATTTATAAGCTAGTGTTTAAAGGCTTAAAGACTTCTTGTTATTGAAAATTCCTAACATACACAAAAGCAGAGAGACTATGATTAGTCCCATATACCCAGTATTCAACTTTAGTGGCGAGTAGCTCATGTGTAATCTTGTTTCATCTACATCTCCACTAACTCCACCTCCCCTGATTATTTTGAAGCTAAACTCAGACATCATTTCATCCAAAAATATGAAGAGCTTTTATTATTACTAGAGGCCTGGTGCACAAATTTGTACATTGGTGGAGTCCCTTGGCCTGGCTGCCAATCAAGGGCCCATCTCACCCAGTCCCAATTGGGGTCTGAGGAGGGGGAAGGGGGACAACAGGAGCTAACTGAACACCAGGGGGCCGTTCCTACATTGAGCATCTTCCCCCTGGTGGTCAGTGTGTGTCATAGTAATGGTTGCTTAGGATACACACACACACACACACACACACACACACACACACACACACACACACATACTAGAGGCCTGGTGCATGAAATTTGTGCACGGGGGAGGGAGGGTGTTCTTCAGCCCAGCCTGCACCCTCTCCATTCTGGGACCCCATTGGGTTCGGGCCTAAATGGGCGGTCGGACATCCCTCTCACAATCCAGGACTGCTGGCTCCCAACTGCCCTCCCATGCTGGCCTGGTACCCCCAACTGCCCTCCCCTGCTGGCCTGGACCCCCAACTGCCCTCCCCTGCTGACCTAGTCTCCCACAACTGCCTTCCTCTGCTGGCCTGGTCACCCCTAACTGCCCTCCCTGCTTGCCTGATCACCCACAACTGCCCACCCCTGCAGGCCTGGTTCCCTCCCCACCTACCCTCCCCTACAGGCCTGGTCCCCTCCCAACTGCCCTCCCCTATAGTCCTGGTCTCCCCCAACTGCCCTCCTCTGCCAACCTGGGCACCCCCAACAGCCCTTCTCTGCTGGCCTGGTCATCTCTAACTTCTCACAACTGCCCTCCCCTGCAGGCCATCTGTGGCGGCCATAATGTGTCCACATGAGGCCAACCATCTTTGAGCACATGGGGGCGGCCATCTTGTGTCTTGGTATAATGGTGAATTTGCATATTACTCTTTTATTAGATAGGACTAGTAGCTCTGCGCACAAATCTGTGCACCAGTAGCTCTCTGCTATCCTCCTCTAGTTCTCCGCCTGCTGCCCTGCCCTCCTGTAGCTCCCCCCGCCCCTCCCTCCCTCATAGCTTGCTGCACTGCCTCTTGTATCTTTTCGATGCCCGCTTGTAGTTCGCTGCTCCACCCTCATGCAGATCTATGATCTGGTCATTATGTCTCAAGGAGTAATCGATAATTAGCATAGTCCTCTCTTATTATACAGGATTATTATTATTAATCTTCTTGTTTATGAAAAACAAAATAGAGATAATTTTATAAACAAATACAATCCTCTTCCTAGGATAAAGAGCACAAATGTCCTTTGATTTGTGGGAGGAAACTCCGTTGTGGCCTGCATAGATGTGAAGAACCTTGTCATCGTGGGAACTGCCAGACATGCTGGCAAGCCAGTGAGTGTCTTCACTGTATACTTTATTATAAGAATTTTCTAGGAATTTAAGCATAATGTATTTTGAGAGAATTATATGCTTAGAGTGGTATGAATTACTGACCTAATAAGTCTTAATATTTCAGATATTTTAAGTTTTTAAAAACATTATTCCATGCCCTAGCCAGTTTTGCCCTGTGTGTAGAGAGGCAGCCTATAGACCAAATGGTTCGATTCTGGTCAAGGGCACATACTTTGGCTGCAAGCTCCTTCCTGGCCTGGGCTGTGGTCAGGTCTCGTGCAGGAAGCAACCAATTGATGTGTTTCTTTCACATCAATGTTTCTGTCTTTCCCTCTCTCTTCCACTCTCCCTAAAAAGGAAAATCGATGGAAAAATATCCTTGAGTACAGGTTAACCAAAAAACTAAAAATAAAAATAAAAAAGACTTATTTAAGAAAAAAAAGTTACTCATAGTACAATATTGTTGCCCCTAAGTATGTGAAACATGGGATATAGGCATTGATCCTAAGATAGAGTCTGGTTCATTAATGGATACCTCTTTTGCTACCTGCTTCTTAAATATTATAGCCATAGCTGGTTTGGCTCAGTGGACAGAGTGGCAGCCTGTGGACTGAAGGTTCCCAGGTTCAATTCCAGTGAACAGCACATGCCTGGGTTGTGGGCTCAGTCCCCAGTAGGGGGCCTGCAGGAAGTAGCCAATCAATGATTCTCTCATCATTGATGTTTCTATCTATCTCTCTTCTTTCCTCTCTGAAATCAATAAAAATATATTTTAAAAATAAATAAATAAATATTATAGACCCAGGTTCTGCCCTTAGCAATTTTTCTATCAATGATTTTCAACCTTTTTCATTTCATGGCACACATAGTTAATTACTAAAATTCTGCAGCACACCAAAAAATGTATTATAGTTTTGCCAATCTGACAAAAAATATAGGTATAATTTGATTGATTTACCTACAGACACAGAGGTAGTTACCCCTTTTTGCTCCTAAGTGACATTTTTAAAAATCAGGTGCCTATACTTGTGTATAAGGATTTCTGTTACCAACAATTAACCAATCAGATGCAACCTTATGCTATGTGACCAATAAGATGAACCTGTATTATTGACCTATACAGTATATTTATGATTCAGGACAGGACATTCACACTGGACGGCTATTGTGTTGGCTATTACCATTTTATTATTTGACAGTGTAAGGGAAAAGAGGTCAATGTCCCTAACTAAAATAGTCAGGTATTGCATGTTTTAAAAATTCTTGCAGCACAGTAGTTGAAAATACTGCTCTATATAATTAGCAAAAGTTTGCAAACCTTTTGGTTATAGGACTTATTTACATTCTTAAAAATTATTGAGAACCCTTTTTATGTGAGTTATAGTTATCTATGCTTATTGTTTTATCATGAGTTAAAATGGAGAGATTTTTGAAATATTGACTTTCTAGTTCATTTTTTAAAAATTATAGTTCCATTGCATGTTAACATAAATAACTTTTTTAAAACTATATTTACAAAAACATTAGAAGAGTAGATGCTTGATTTAATAGAAGATAGCACATTCTCACATCTGCTTCTATATCAGTCTATTGCAATACATTTGAGGCATATGGAAAAAAAATCCAGTTTCACACAGCTAGTTGAAGAAGGAATTGAATATTTTAAAACTTTTACAAATAATTGTGGGTGTTCTTTTTTGATATTACACCAAAACAACGTCATTTCAGAAAGTACTTAAGTCAGTATTTTTGTTTTTATTCTTGGTCACGTTAAAATTCATTGTTTTTTTTTTTTATTTTTTTTCGTATTTTTAATGGATCTTTTACCCACGTGTGATTTTACAATATGATACATTGATCATTTGGAAAATAGTTGTCACTGGGTTATGCATATCTTTGAAGTGTTGACAACTTTTGTGTTATACTATTAAAAAGTCACTGCTATAATTACTTAGGAAAAGTATTAGGAAGTTGTCAAGCTCATCATAGTGATGATTACATATTTTCAGATATTCTGTTTTTATTCAAAGCTTGAATTTTATCATTGGCAGCAAAGTCATTTTTCATAAAGTGATAGGCTCACTTGGTTCATTTTTTATAAAATGTCTGCTAAATGCTCAAGTCTGAATAACCTTAGTTTGTCAGTCATGGTTTCAAGTAAAAATGATATTCTGTAAAAATAAAAAGTTAATTTAGCTCACAATTCAGAGAAGTGCAATTCTTCAAAAAACAACCCATTTTTTGTTTAAATCCTCACATAAGGGACTTTTTTAATTGATTTTAGAGAGAGGAAAGGAGATAGAGAGAGAGATACACACACACACATATTGATGTGAGAGAGAACCATCGATTTTGACCCTCCTGTACTTCCCCCCCAACCAGGGATTGAACCTACAGCGTAGGTATGTGACCCTGACTGGGAATCAACCAGCAACCTTTTGTTATATGGAACGATGCTTCAACCAACTGAGCACCTGGCCAGAGCACAACCAGAGTTTTCTGTGTGCAACAAAAGTGCATTACATGCAGATTCTCCATTTAATCCACAGAATATTAAAAAGATACAAATTAAAGATTCAAGGGTTTTTGTTTGCTGCTTCATCAAAGACTTTCTTAAAGTGAAACTGACATTTTTATATTTACTCTTAAATACTTGGCAATGAAAAATTCAATGATTACAATTTGTTATTACTGCCTTGATTTGCATTAAGACCCTGGTAGGTTTTTTGTTTATGCACCAACATAGTAGAAAAAGTAAATAATATCTTAGTATTATTATGAAAATAATATTGTCCTTTTGGACTTATTGAAAGGCTCTCAGGGATCCCTAGAGACTTTTAGGACTGCTGCATTAAAAGATTGGCCTAAGCCCAGCTGGTATGGTTCAGTGGTTGAGCATAGACCCAGGAACCAAGAGATCACTGGCTCAGTTCCCGGTCAGGGCTCATACCCAGTTTGAGGGCTTAGTCCCCAGTAGGGGCATGTACAGGAGGCAGCCGATCAATGATTCTCTCTTATTGATGTTTCTGTCTCTCAGTCCCTCTCCCTTCCTCTCTGAAATCAATAAAAAAGAATGATTTGCCTAAGTCAGATTTCCCATAATTATGTCTTCTCTAGAATGCTAGGCTCGTCTCATTTAAAAAAGGAATTGAGTCAGTGCTTTGTTACAGTTCACACACATAGAGTTCTACAGAAAAACATACATGGCCCCTTTACTTAGCTGTTTCACATATTTCAGCTCATCCTCTCAATAATCTTGTTGAGTGGATAGGTAAAAGTTTGGTATCCTCATTTGACAAAAAAAAACAAAACTCAGAGGGACTTGCTAGGACTAGCAGCCTAAGTCTCCTAACTGTATTTACAGGGCTCTTTCTACCACATCATCTAACCTTTGAAGGGTTTGCTGGAGCATGTTGACTAGAAAAGAGCAGTGGGTGGGGGATCCTAGAGGTCTGGGTTTCCAAACTCTAGTGACCTAGTTGAGAACCATGATTTAAGGGGCTGGCCTCTATCAAGACACCCAGAGTTGGAGATCTATGGGTTAACTGGACTGCTTCTTAGAGCTGTCCCATGTGAGATCTCATTTTGATTTGGCTTATAAACTGTGCCTTAATAAACTCACAATGTATCTCTGTGCTTCATTTTAACTTTATATGTCAAGCCCATAGATGTTGATTATACTATGAGAATTTTTTAAATAACTTCAGTGGCTCTCTGAGGTTTATATTCAAATGTATATTTTTGTATGTTGGCTACTGTAGCTCTCATACTCGCTATCATTTTCCTAACCAAAAGAGTTAAAAAAGAGCTGTACCTTTAGTGGAAGTCTCATGTTCTCTCAAAAAGAGATGGCCTATAGATCTGTTGTTTATAAAATACATATAAAACTGTCTTAAGCTCATGGTCTTAGAGTTCATTGTAGATAAAAATGAAATACTTTATATCTCTCTGCTCTACACTTTTCACAAAATAAAAACTTAAAAATAAAAAGTAGCTTAGCCCTAGATGGTTTGGCTCAGTGGATAGAGCATCAGCTTATGGACTGAAGGGTCCCAAGTTCTATTCTGGTCAAGGACATGTACCTCAATTGCAGGCTCCCTGCCCTGGTTGGGAGCATGTGGAAGGCAACCAATCAGTGTGTCTCTCTCCCTCTCCCTTCCACTGTCTTTAAAAATCAATGGAAAAAATATCCTTGGATGAGGATTTTAAAAAAAACACAAAAAACAGCCTATTCTCATCTAGAAATATAAGCCCAAAAAAGTGTGTGTGTGTGTGTGTGTGTGTGTGTGTGTGTGTGTGTGTGTGTGGTAAAATATGTGTGTGGTCATCCCAAACTCATGAAGGGCTATTTTGTTTCACCCACTGCTCCACCAGGTTTTGATGAATTATCCTGCCACTGTGGTGCATCAGTGATCTACCCTCCAGTTCCCTGTGGTACCAGGCCCCCTGAGTGTACCCAAACCTGTGCCAGAGTCCATGATTGTGACCATCCAGGTGGGTCCCATCCCCTTGCCTCCATACTTTACAGCCTTCTCACATCAGGTCATTTAGAATGTTGCGTGATGGTCTTCACTATTCTGAGATCATGCTGTGATGGCATCCCTCATCCCCACAGTTGCTCAGAGGCTGCTTCTGTGAAGATGGGTCTTTGGAGCCAGAGTTGGGAATCACAGTGCCCTCCACTGCTTTGACACCGGGCCAGAAGCTACTTACCATCACCCATTTTTTCATATCTATTTAGTCTTGTCACTGGCTTTCTTCTAGGACCACATCATCATTTCATTTAACCAAGTCCCAGAGGCAAATCTGAAATTACTCAGGTCACCAGATTTGATACTTATAGTAACTCTGATTCAAGTGTGTTGATGTCAAACACACTTGAAAGGCCAGGAGAAACCCTCACTGGTCTTGTCTTTCAGGGATATTTTTTTTTTTCTTGTGGCCAGTTCTACTTTTGGTGCATATTTCAAAGTTGAGCATCTTTTTTACAAAACTAAAAGTAACGAGTTTTGTTGTTATAAAAGTAATATATGTTTATTATATAAAAAGAAAGAAAAAAGAGAAAGTCAAAAGATTGAAATATCATTTATGTCTTCTTTTAGGAATTAAACTTACTGTGTATTTTGGGGGATCTTTTTTCATGGGCAAAATACATATTTGTTTTTTCAACCTAAAATAAAGGTGGAATTCTACTGAACTTTCTCTCTCTCTCTTTTAAAAAAAAAAAAACACACAAAAAACACACCAAGGATATTTTTTCCCATTGATCTTTTTTATTATTATTATTGTTTGAAGTATTACAAATAGTAGTACATATGTCTCCTTTTTTTTTCCCCTCTATTGACCTCCCTCTGGCCTTCCCTACCCCCCAGTAATGCCCTCTTGTGCCTGCGCCCCCCAGTGTTTTGTATTCGTTGGTTACGCTTATATTAGAGAGTAAAGGGGAAGGAGAAGGGAGGGAAACGGGGAGACAGAGAGATAATTGACTGGTTGCCTTACACATGCCCCAACCAGGGCTGGGGATTGAACCTGCAGTTGAGGTACGTGCTGTGCCCTTGACCGGAAATAAAACCCAAAACTCTCGGTCCATAGGCTGATACTCTAACCCAGTGTTTGGCATACTACGGCTCACGAGCCACATGCGGCTCTTTGGCCCCTTTGAGTGTGGCTCTTCCACAAAATATCACAGCCTGGGCAATGCCACCATTAGAAGTTCAAGTTTAAAAAATTTGGCTCTCAAGAAATTTCAATGGTTATACTGTTGATATTTGGCTCTGGTGACTAATGAGTTTGCGACTCCTCTAACCAACCAGGGTTGAACGTACTCATTTTAATTAGCATTTCCCCTCTTATTGTAATTTTAGCCTTTTTCCTTATCAATGAATATTTTTTACAATGGCAGTGGAGTGTTCTGTTGCATAGATGGACCATAACTTATGTTGCTGAACATTTAAACTGTTTCCAGTTTCTCTCTAATGGTCTGCTGCAGACACCAGGTCAGAAGCTACTTATCATCACCCATTTTTTCATATCTATTTAGTCTTGTCACTGGCTTTCTTCTAGTACCATATCAGGTCCATCATTTCATTTAACCAAGTCCCAGAGGCAAACCTGAAATTACTCAGGTCACCAGATTTGATTCTTACAGTAACTCTGATTCATACTGTCAATTAGACAACTAGCTCTCAATTTTTAAGTTAATAGAGTAAAACAGAATTAAGTATATTCTTTATTTCATGTTATTTCTTTTTCCATCACCATTTATCCCTTCTCCTACCAGTAAGTTCTTTTTGAAGTGAAAAGTTTCTTCCCTGAGGATCTTAGGATGACACTCCCAGCTTAGTTTGCAAGCCCCTGCTGTGGTGTTTGCATCAGCATGAAGTAAATGCTCAAGCCAGTACTTGCCCACTCCTCCTTTACACTCATTTGCAGATGTTACAGCTGAAGTCCAAAGCCTGTTAGTTAATGTCCATAGTATGAGCTTAACCATTTGTGAATTTTGTTTTAGCCTGCTTTTGTTCAGCATTCCTTTAACTTCTTTGAGTGATTGTGGTATATCCAGTATACAGTGAGACACAGAGAGATTTAGATAAGGAAGAAAAAATATCCTGTGACCTTGAGGTTCTTACATTCTCCCTGAGAGGAAGAGGATGGTAATTAAGTACACATGACACAACTAACCATTGAATGAAGATGGGCCAGATAACATGGCAGCAAGCCATCCATGTAAGAACTAAGATATCGGGGGCTGTAAGAGAGCTCGGGGCAGGGTTTGGCCAGCAAAGGAAGGCTTTGTTGTAGGACATGAGTTTGGATGAACTGTCTCTTACAGGCAGCAAGGAAATTTAAAGGTGTCAGCGGAAGCATGTTAGGTGGGTGAGTAACAAAGATGTCTGAGCAGAAGTGAGCGGTTGCTATGTAAGGTAGAGCCAAAAGAATAAGTGGAATGAACAGACCATGGGACTGTGCTAAATACTCCAAGTGTAAAAGTTCCCTGTCATATACCATTATAACATGTATAATAGTTTATGCGGCTTTATTTAAACACTATTTCTAATTTTACCTTTCTCTTTCTATAGTATATCATTCTTGTCACAGTGAAGAGAAGTGTCCCCCTTGTACTTTCCTAACTCAGAAATGGTGCATGGGCAAACATGAGGTAAGTTTTCTCTGTCATGTTCATTATTCCAGCCAGAGATTTATTTTTATTGAATCACTTTGAGCTGTTAGTGTCATTTTTTTCCTCAAAATTACTACTCTCATTGACACTTTAAAAAAAATTTAAGGTATGCCCTAGTGAATAGAGTGTCAGCCTGCAGACTGAAGGATCCCGGGTTCAATCACAGTCAAGGGCATGTACCTTGGCATAGCAGGTTCTCTAGCAGGGTATGTGCAAGAGGCAATCAATCCAGATGTCTCTCTGTCTCTCCCTCTTCCTTCCACTCTCTCTAAACATCAACGGAAAAATATCCTCAGTTGAGGATTAACAGTAAAAAATATAAAACTAAAAGGAAAAAATATATAAAAGTAAATTAAGGTATATAGTTATAAAAAAATATAACTATATACCACACATACACACACACACACACACGGAAATAACATCCTAAAGGGTAATGAAAATATAGCCAAGTCATTAGGGGAGGGGACAACAAAGGACATTTAATGTGCAAAAGTTATCTCCAGCACCCTGATAGTAGAATAGGTAAGTGTTTAATGATCAGGAACTACAGTCTACCAAAATACTGATTCTAAAGTGTTGCAAGCATGTATACCCTAAACTTCAAAGACCTCTTCAAGAGTGATAATTATGTGTCACTAGAGTCAAAGTATGTTTCTCATTTTGAGAGTTCTTGAAAGAATTTGAGTGATTATATAAAAGTAATCTTTGGTCCATAGGAATACAATTCCTGCATCTTTTTCCTGTAGTGAGGAATTCTAGAAGGAGGCACTTTCTAAGAAAAAATGAGTTCGGGGTTACAATGGCCGATTGACTTAATTTTTTAAATGACAGAGTTGTCTAAAGTTGTGGAGACTATGAGTTAGGAGATATGAGGAGAGTTGAGTATTTGATCTCAATCTCTCCCTCTCTCCCTCTCTCTCCCTCTCTCCTCCCCTCCCCCTTTCCCAAATCAATAAAAACACAACACACAAAGAGCCCTACCAACAGCTTGAACCCATGGGCCATCAGTGCCCCAGCTCTCAGGATTTGTCTGTCAACTTAGTGCCTTAGAGAAAAGATTGTCTGATCCCCCTGTTGGTCATAGCATTTCAAATACTCCTAGTTATGTGGCTTCACATACTTATTACCCACCTTGGAAAGTTTATATCTCAAGTGACACCTGGCTGTTCCCACATACCATTTCGGATCCTAACAAGCATTATTATTAAATAAGGCTCATATATGTTTTTCAGCTTAACTTTCTGACTTTGAAAAGTCGCCTAATTGTTTTTAGATAAAAATTACTTTTTGAAAAAAAAGTTCTTGCCTAGCCAGCATGGTTCAGTGGTTGAGTGTCGACCTGTGAATCATGTCTGGGTGGTGAGCTTGATCACCAGTATGGGGCATGCAGAAGGTAGCTTTCTCTTCATCATTGATGTTTCTATCCTTCCCTCCCTGAAAACAATAAAAATACATCTACACTAATAAAAGGGAAAGAGGCAAATTGACTGTACGTTCACGACACCCACTAGCCCATCAGGGGTGAGTATGTAGATTAACCCAACAAAGATGGTGTGTTAATTTGCACACATAGGCGCAGAGCAGCTGGCGGTGGGGCAGGATGCTTGTGTTGTAGCCATAGTGATGACACAGACGTTCTACACTGCTCCTGCCACTTTGGACCTCTTGGCAGCATGGGTAGGCAAAAAGGGGACGCTGAGCTGGAGCAAAGGCAGAAAGGCGGCTCCAGCCAGAGTGAAGGCGTTGCTGGCTGCCAGGGGAAGAAAGGCCCATTCTTTCAGAAATCTTTGTGCATTGGGCCTCTAGTTTTTTTATAAAAGAAAGAAAAAATGTTCTTTTTGAAAGTTTAGAAATGTTTAGATAGGAAGTTAAAACTTACCCAAATCTCACATGGAGATGAAAAAAATCTGACTACTTCTCTCCTAGTTACGAAGCAACATCCCATGTCACCTGGTGGATATCTCTTGTGGATTACCCTGCAGTGCTGCACTACCCTGTGGGATGCACAGGTGTCAGAGACTCTGTCACAAAGGAGAGTGTCTTGTGGATGAGGCTTGCAAACAGCCTTGCACCACCCCCAGAGCTGACTGTGGCCACCCATGCATGGCATCCTGCCACCTCAACTCACCCTGTCCCGTGACTGCTTGCAAAGCCAAGGTGTGTATTCCCAGCTTCAGGTGCAGTGAAGACTCTGGTTCTCAGGCTGCTAATGAGTCTAGAACTGTCTGTAGCAGCACTTAGGCATGCATCCTTATCAGAAGTCATTGATTGCAAGAAACTACAAGTTAAATTAGCAAGAGAAAGGTGGAATAAATTTCATAGATTTCTGTCAGCTACCTTGAGATGGCCTTTTAAATATATAAGGGTCTGTTTTGTGCGTGATGTTTTGCTAGGTGTTGGGACTATACCAGTGAATGGGAGACACATGGCCCCTTCAATTAGTTGGGCCAGATAATTAATTAATTAATTATGACTGCTGTCATGAAGGAGTATTATACCCATGTGGAGGGAGCTGTGAGAGTATGTGAGAAGGAGATTAATATGGTCTGAGGATTAAGCAAGGTGTCCCCCAGAGGAAATGAAAGCAGTGGGATGAGGAGTAGTTGGTTAGGCCTTGACTGGGTTCTGGGTCAAATGTGTGTCTCTGATTCAGTGGTAAAAACTCCATTCTAGGCCTGTCCTTTTAGGTGGGTTTAAGGACGAGAGAGGCTTTAAAAGTGAAAGCTGCCTGTTCACATTGTTGCCATGTACTAAATGTCTCTCAATGTTCATCTTCTTTCAGATTGAGCTGCAGTGTGAATGTGGACGAAGAAAAGAGATCATGATTTGCTCTGAAGCATCCAGTACTTATCAAAGGTTAGTGCTACCTAAATGGTAACAATTGGTGGATCTAAGTAAAGGGAATACATGTGTATTATTGTAGGATCCTTGCAACTTTTATAAAAGTTGTAAAGTTTTTTAAAAATTTTTCTTTTTTTTTTAATTTAATAAATCTTTATTGTTCAGGTTATTATAATTGTTCATCTTTTTTCCTTCCAAAGTTCCTCTCCACCCGGCTCCCACCTCACTCTGCCCTTACCTCCCCACCCCCCTTCCATTATCCTCATCCATAGGTGTATGACTTTTGTCCAGTCTCTCCCTACACCCCTGTCACCCTATCCCCCTGAGAATTGTCAGTCCATTCCCTTACTATGCCCCTGATTCTATTATATTCACTAGTTTATTCTGTTCATCAGATTTTTTAATTTACTTTTAGATTCACTTGTTGATAGATATGTATTTGTTGTTCATAATTTTTATCTTTACCTTTTTCTTCTTCTTCCTCATCTAAAAGAGTACCTTTCAGCATCTCATATAATACTGGATTGATGGTGATGAACTCCTTTAGCTTTTTCTTATCTGTGAAGCTCTTTATCTGACCTTCAATTCTAAATGATAGCTTTGCTGGGTAGAGTAATCTTGGTTGTAGGTTCTTGCTATTCATATATATTTGAATATTTGAATATTTCTTGCCACTCCCATCTGGCCTGCATAGTTTTTGTTGAGAAATCAGCTGACAATCATATGGGGCTTCCCTTGTAGGTAATTAACTGTTTGTCTCTTGCTGCTTTTAATATTCTCTCTTTGTCTTTTGCTCTTGGCATTTTAATTATGATGTGTCTTAGTGTGGTCCTCTTTGGATTCCTTTTGTTTGGGGTTCTGTGCACTTCCTGGACTTGTAAGTCTATTTCTTTCACCAAGTTGGGGAAAGTTTTCAGTCATTATTTCTTCAAATAATGCTTGAAGTAGTCCCAGAGGCTCCTTACACTGTCTTCACATTTTTTTTCTTTTTGCTTTTCCAGTGGAGTGTTTTTTGCTTCTTTGTATTTCAAATCTTTGACTTGATTCTTGTGTTCCTCTAGTCTGCTATTAGGTCTCTGTATAATATTTTTTATTAATTTCTAGTTAGTCTTTTTTCATCTCCTCTTGGGTCTCACTAAATTTATCGAGCTTTTCTAGGAAATTCTTGAAAAACCTTGTAACTGTGGTATTGAACTCTGTATCTAGTTGTTTGTTTTCGTCCATTTCTTTGTTTGTGATCTGTTTCTTTGTCTCTGCATTTTCGCTGCTTCCCTGAGTTGGTAGAGTAGCTTTGTGTGCTAGGTGTCCTATATGGCCCAGTAGCTCTGCCTTCCCAGTTACCTGAGGTGGACTCTCTTGTTGCACCCCTCTGTGCACAGCCTTGTTGTAGTTAAGTCTTAATTGTGGTTGGTATCACTGGAGGGAATTGACCTCCAAGCCAATTGGTTATGAGGATCAGCTGTGTCTATGCTGGGAGAATGTCTGTGCTGGAGTCAGCTTTATGATACAAGACTTGCAAAATTGCAAAAGCCTCTATGTTCAGCTTGGATGGGGTGGAGTCTCAGGGCTGAGCAGACAGCCTTGACTTCCCATCAGCCCTGCCCTACACAGCCCCTGCGTCTCAGTGTCCCTGAGTAATCGCTGCAGCCCTCTCTGCGCCACTTGCGCTCACGCACCTCCTCTACCTTTCACATATCCCCTGAGTTTCTGTGCTCCAGGGAACTGTATGGGTCTGGGTCCCCAGAGTCTCACCTGAAACTGGGGTTCAGTGCAGTCAGAAATGGAGTTCAGTGCAGTTCGGAGGTTCTGTCTTCCTCCCGTTAGAGAAAGCCAGTGGCACAATCAGCAGTCAGTCCTCTGCAAGCACTGGCGCACACGCCTACAGACCTCTGCCTTTCACTGTTCCCCTGAGTTTCCGTGCACTCCTCCCTTTTCCCAACAGTCCAGACTCTCCCCATATGAATCTCGCCTGGAACTGGGGTTCAGTGCAGTCGGGAAGCCAGCCAGGCACTCCGCCACCTGTTCTCTCCACATGCGTGTCTCTGTACGTCAGCTTTTTGCAGCTCCTCTGAGTTTCCATGAGCCTCTCTCTTTCCTTCTAGTTGTAGAATTTCCACTCAGCCAGCTTTCCTGTGGTTCTGGATGATGTCCATTTTGTCTTTTAGCTGTAGTTTTGAAGTTGTGTGAGGCAGCAGTTTAGGTGTTCACCTATGCCGCCATCTTAGTTTCCTCCCAAGAAAATTTTCTTGAAGTTCGTTTTTCTGGTTCAAAGAAAAGGTACCTTTCCTTCTTGAACTTTAACTTATAAAATAACCTCTTTATTTCTCCTCCTCCTCCTCCTCCTCCTCCTTCCTTTCTTTCTCTTTTTTTGGTCTTATTACACCATGAAATCAGAAGGGAAGTTGTCCTAAAGTTAGTTTAATGCCCGACCAGTTGTGGTGACATAGCTAGGACCAAGTCTTGTGCTCTTTTCCTGGGGTGGGGGTTTTTGACTGTCTTTGCAGCCTCCAGAAATCTTGAAACTCATGTGTTCACACAGAGATCTGAGTACAGAAGTGGAAGTGTTAGGAATGGATGGTTGTGTACCATGAATAGAGATGTGCCATGGAGATAGGACTTTAGGAGTATGCAGACGACAGAGAGTGTCAGTGCTGGGCTACCCCCAGAGTGCCAGGCATTGCCCTGGATGTTCAAGGGGAGCACTGAGGAGTGGATTATCTCATAATTTCCTGTGGAGCTAGCTGCTTAGAATCTGATTGAGGAGATATGCCATCAGTGTGTAAGTGGTTTATGATAATGGGCTTTCCAGGCCACACAAATTGTTGGGTGGTAGATATGCCTTGTAACAAGTCTTCTGTGTGCCTAGTATGAGGAGGTTCTTGTAGAACTGCAATGCCTTTTCTTTCCTTTCTTTTTTATACTTCAGAATAGCTGCTATTTCCATGGCCTCTAAAATAACAGACATGCAGCTTGGCGATTCAGTGGAGATCAGCAAGTTAATTACTAAGAAGGAAATTAATCAAACCAGGTAATTTTTTTTATTTTTTAATCTTCATACAGGATATTTTCCCATTGAATTTTAGAGAGTGGAAGAGAGGGGTAAGGACAGAGAGAAATATTAATTTGAGAGAAACACGTCAATTGGTTGCTTCCTGCACATGCCCCAACAGGCTGAGGAGGAGCCTGGACCCTTCTGTTCACAAACCGACGCTTTATCCACTGAGCCAAACTGGCCAGGGCAAGCCAGGTAATTTAAAGATGTGTGGCTATGCCTTCTTTCTCCTATTAGGCTTAATTTCCAAAGGGCAGGAACAATTCATTTCTCAGTACCTCACAGTAAAGCCCAGTAAAGCCATGTATACAAAGGTATTCAACAGACCTACCTTTGATAGTAAGGGTCACACACAGTCCACTCCAATGAATTCTACTCAGTGTATAGCTGAGCCTAGAAGAGACTTTTCCAGGCCTCACTCCAGCCAGTAGCCAGAGAAAACAGAGGTGTAGATGTGTTAGGAGAATAAAGAACCAGAGTGGTAGCTATGTCAGGAGGTAGGTGTGGGGCTCTCAGAGGGATACTGGGAGCATTTTTGAGGACTGAGCAGGCAGGGGACACTCTGAGGCCCTTCTGAGGATTCCTCAACTTTAATAACTCAGAGGCCTACACACCTGTCCTTGACAGGGACCATTGTCTGGCCTAGAGTCTGCTCTGTTTCTGGGTTGACTAATAACTAAGATCTTATTGCTAGCTAGAAACTATGAAACCTGTGCCCTGACTTTATTTTTTTCATTTACTTCCCAAGGCTGGAATGTGATGAGGAGTGTTCAGCCTTAGAAAGGAAAAAGTAAGTAATGTCAACTACTGTTCATCTCATTGTCCTTAAGCTCTGTGAAACTAGTGGGAGGGAGCAACCCTCAACCATTCACTTGCATCTGCTCTGTGTATTTTCCTGCTATTGGAGAGAAGAGAAATTTGATCATCAAGAATTGAAGTATCCAAGGATAAAGTACCCTAACACGATTTCAGCATATTTCTGAAACTTGAGCTCATATGGTTTGGGGCACAGTGTAAACATCACATGCCACAGCATGCTTATTCATGACTAGCAGACTTCCTGATTCCACTGAAGATAAGAGGCTTAAAAAAAATGATTTTTTGAGGCTTAAAGTTTTTTAGTGAACTTTTATATTGAAGTGTAATATATTTGTAGAAGATCAGAAGTATATAGATTAGTGAGTCATCACAAAATAAATAGTGTTATAATCAGCACCAGGTCAAGAAATGGAAAATTACCAGAATCCTCTCTAATGTTAAGGTAGTGCAGTTTATCCGTCTTTTCCTTAGTAACTAGGGCTTTTTATGTCCTATTTAAGAAATATTTTTTTGTCTCAGGTCATGATGACGTTCCTTGTTACTGTCTAGAAGCTATATTATTTTTACCTTTAACATTTAGAACTATATTTGACCTAGACTGATTTTATGATCATGATATATAAGGAGGGGTAGTCATGATTCAGTGTTTTTCCATATGAATATTCATTTGACCAGTATCATTTAACAAGACATCCTTTTTTCAGTGCTCTGTAGTGCTACCTTTTTTTTTTTTAAGATTTTTTCATTTTATTGATTTTTAGAGAGAGAAAGCAGGGGAGAGGGAGAGAAAGAGAAACCTGGATTGACCACCTCTTGCATGCCTCTTACCAGGAATCAAACCTACAGTCTTTTGATATAGGATAATTCTTCAACCAACAAGCCACCTGGTCAGGGCTATTTCTTTCTAATTTTTTAAAAAAATATATTTTATTGATTTTTCACAGAGAGGAAGGGAGAGGGATAGAAAGTCAGAAACATCGATGAGAGAGAGAGACATCAGAGACATCGATCAGCCGCCTCCTGCACATCCCACACTGGAGATGTGCCCACAAGCAAGGTACATGCCCCCGACTGGAATCGAACCTGGGACCTTTCAGTTCACAGGCCAGTGCTCTATCCACTGAGCCAAACCAGTCTTGGCATCTTTCTAATTTTTAAGTTACTTTTTCTTATCTTATTGCACTGGCTAGCAACTCCAGTACAATGTTGAATGGAAGGTGGTAATAATAGATATTTCTGATTTATCCCATCTCGTAGGGAAACCTTTTAAATATTTACCAGTAAATATGATGTTTGCTGAAAGTTATTTGAGGATACTTTTTATCAGATCAAGCAGCATTTATTCAATGACCAGCAAACTTTGTGGTTCAAACAAAGATTGATTAAAAGGTATAACCCTATGAAAATGTTTACAGTTGGAGAATTTAGGTGAAGGGTATGTAGATGTTTATTATAACATTCAAGGTAAAAAGTTAAAACGGAAACAAACAAATACAGATAAAAATAGTTCTGTTTTATACTGAAGTTGGACTTTTAACAGTTGTTAGCAGCATCCTTCTTTAAGTGGCTGTATGAGTAGAAGGTAATATGATGATTAATAGTACTGCCCAAATTTCCCTTAGTTTCACTCCTATGATAACTTTGTAGTAACTGCTGTTCAAAAATCTTGCCCTTTAAAAAAGCCATCAGGTAGGGTGTTCTCAGCTGCAAAATGCGAACTAAGAGTCCTGAGTATTCAGAAATGCTGTAGTGAAAACATGGGTCTTTAAAAACATGGAAATGACCTTTAGTAGTTGAGAGACAGTATTGTATAATTGGTAGAGCCAGAGCTCTAGAGTCGGCTTGCCTTTATTTGAATTCTCACTTCACAAATCATTTAGCTATGTGACCTCGGGCAAATAACATATCCTCTCTTTGCTTTCATTTTCTTTGAAAATAGTGGAAATAGTGGTAATAAGAGAATCTGCCTCCCAGAGTTGTTGTGAGGATTAAAACTAAAGATGAAATGTACAAAGTTCTTGGCACAAGTTTAGCACATATTAGGTGTTCAGTAAATGTCACTTTTTTATTACAATTGGCTCTCTATTTCTGAAAATCTTTTGAATTTCTCCCCAATCTTAAAGTGATGACATAATGACTCACTATATGTTCTTTCTTAAATACCCAATGACCTAAGAAAAAAAGGAAATGCAAATTTAAAAGAAAAAGATGCCTTCTGCAGATATATATTTCATTGCAGAAATGAAAAACTGGTAGGCCAGATTTTCCCACAGGCATGTTTTATTGGTGTTTAGTGGCCAATTAATCAAAACATCAAAAAATCGCCCCCCTTAAGAATTTTCTTGAATTTTTAAAAATTAAACTTAATTTGAAAAATTGAAAAATCTAGCAATAGTAAACCAGATTCTTATGAGCATTAAGCTTACAAAAGACCCCTGTCTCTGTATAAGTGAAAATTATAATAAGTGCTAAGCTCATCTTAAAAAAAGAAAAAGACATTACCTGGGTGTTGGGAGCTGCTATGAGACTCGCACTGTTGGTCAAAACATAAACGGGAAGTCGTGGAGATCATTGAGCATGTGATGACCAGGGGTCTGAGGTCCATACCATATAACCCAGTAACCTCACACCTGGAAACATTTTCCACAGAAATCTTAAAAGTTCTTTGTATCACTTTTAATATTGAGAAACGAGAACTGTTAAAGAACCCTAAAAGGGGAATGTTTACGTAAATTGCGGATGTACATAGTTAGAGGATTACGCACTATTAAAGCACTATGTGTGAAAACCAAACAGTAATATGAGAAAAGCTAATCACATAATGATGGGGGGGGGGGGAGAAGCAAAGTTTTATATACACTAATTGCAGTATATTTATAGGGAGGGAAATCTGAAAGGAAATGTACAAAAATACAGTGCTTATGTTGTTAACAGGATTGTTTCTTTTCCAGACTTCTATAATGTGATAGTAATTTGAATATTTATAGGTTTACTTAAATAATCTGATGTTTAGGTGAAACCTCATCCCTCAATGACCGTTTCCAGTACTCTCACACCCTCAGCCTTCTTTTCACCAAAAAATCTAAGTCCCCAGTGTTAGCCTGTGGCTTGCTTGGACCCACATAGATCTGTCTTGTTTATTTTCTTTTACAAAGACAATACTATGTTTTGTCCCAAGTTGTTATTATATTTTCCTTAATAAACGGGTTTACCAAAATGAGATCACCCCTATATAATAAAAGTGTAGTATGCAAATTGTTCCCTCAATCGGGGAGGTCGTCTGGAAGTTTGACCAGAGGGCAGGACCGTCCAGGAGAAGGGAGGGAGACCCTGGCCAGCAGCCGCTAGGGATCCTGCCAGTGCACAAGTTTCATGAGCTGGTCCTCTAGTTAATGTATAAAGAACTTGGGACATGGTGAACACTTTGTGTTACTATAAGATAGTTTCCTCCTCCTTTCCTTTTATTTACATACTCTTATTTTTAGGCGGTTAGCAGAGGCATTTCATATCAGTGATGATTCTGATCCTTTCAATGTACGTTCTTCAGCATCAAAATTTAGTGACAGTTTGAAAGAAGATGCCAGGTATGTAACTTATTATCTACTTTCTTGATTGTGGCTTACAAGAGTGTTTTATCTTTTAAGATAGAACTAATATGTACTTCTCTGTGATTGAGCCTATTAAAGTTTATCTATCTATTACAGGAGATTACACAATGTTTAATAAAAATCCTTCTCTTGGTTTCTCAGAGCTATCTTTTGAAGAATTGAACTTGGGGTGTGTATGTGGTCGGGGAGGGGAGAGTCCTATGGTAGGTGTTGGGGTCTCCCTGGGGCTGGACTAGCCTAAACACTCTGGCCAAATGCCAACTCTGTTCACCCAGGTCTCAGTCACATGGGGCCTCACTTGGGCAGTAATGGCTCTTATTGTCCACTTATCTCCTAGCCCTCTGATGACTATTTCTTCTTCCATCTTCTCCTTTCTCATATATGTATTCTCTTTCTTAGTTCAGTCATAACGTTCTGTTATCTGACAATTCCTGACCTCTGCAGTTTTTCTGCGCACATTGTCCATTATAGTTCATTTAATTCACTTATCCTTTGTCCCCACTTTATAGGCAGAAAGGATGGGCTGGAGGGATTTTCAAAGAGCAGAAACAGAATATCGTGATTTCTCATTTCAGGAAGGACCTAAAGTTTGTCAGTGACGTTGAGAAGGAAATGGAAGCCCTTGTGGAAGCCGTGAATAAGGTTGAAGTCAAAACATCCCATGGGACATACCTCTGAGGCCAACCTGATAAAAAAACAAGTCCCAGAAACACTGTTGGTATAGAGTAGTTGTAGAAAAGTCACAACTTCCTTTTAAGGATTCTTGTCTTTCCCAAAAGCCCAGCCATATTAATATCCACAGAAGCCCTGTCTTGGTTTAGGAAAGTCATCTGCAGTAAATTACATGTAAATAAATATCCTAGTTCATTGTCTAAGGGTGGGTGAAGAAACCCAGATAATGGCTTTCAATAGTTATAGTTGAAAGACTATGAGATACATAGGGAGACTGCTGGGCCCTCAGATCTCTGAAGGGCTGTTGTATAATAAGACATACTAGTTCTTTATTATCCCAAAAGCAGGAAAGAAATCCTTGGGTAAAGGTAAAAAGATGGCTGACTAGAACTGAAGAGTAATGGCGTAGACTTTTTCAGGAGTCTCAAGAGCATGAAGCTTCACCCAGCCGACATGGCTCATTGGTTGAATGTCAACCTATGAACCAGGAGGTCACCATTTGATTCACGGTCAGGGCACATGCTTGGGTTGCGGGCTTGGTCCCCAGTGGGGCATGGAGGAGGCAGCCAATCAGTGATTCTCTCTCATCCATGTTTTTATCTCTTCATCTCCCTCCCTCTGAAGTCAACAAAAATACACATTTTTTAAAAAGAGTGAGGCCTCTCTCCTGGAGGCAGCCAGGAATATTGAGAAGTTAACTTGAAGCAAAAGAAGTCTTTAGTCAGGAGCAGCCAGCTGCACAATGGCTCCCTCGTCATTCAGTGGGAACTCAGAGTCAGGATGAGATGCTTTAGCTTCACGTCCAATGAAGTTTTCCTTCCCACCATCTATCTTGCCCCCTTCCATTCCTCCCTTCATTCTCACTTCCCAGCAGGATACTAACAAAGGGGGAAATGGAATAATTGTTCATCTTCTAATTAGGAAACTTAAGAAAATGTATTTTTCTTTTTTGTTCTCTTTTTAATATGTTTTTATTGATTTCAGAGGAAGGAAGAGAGAGAGGGAGAGAGAGATGATGATAATGAGAAAATCTGATTGGCTGCCTCCTGCATGGCTGCCCCTGACTGGGAATCTAACCATGACCTCCTGGTTCATAGGTCCATGCTCAGTCACTGAGCTATGCTGGCTGGACCTGAGCAAAATGTATTTTTCCGCTTGGGTGTCTGTGTCTGCACATACATGATTTTTAGTGCAGAAGGTACTTTTTTAGGAAGTGGAGATTTTTCTTGTTTTGTAAGTTTTACATTTATTTAGTCATTTCTTGGGATTAACACCCTCTCCCCACTAACAGGCCTCCTCAAGAGGAACCATTCACTGTCTAAGTCTTAGTTCGCTTATCCTTGTCCCTAACGTGGGCAGCTGCTCCTGTCCCCATCTTCTCAAACCGCTGTCCTTGTTTGGCAGTCAGTGACAGTGCTGTGCACTGTAGGCCTCTAAAACTCAGCTGCCTTTCTATTGACCCAGGCTGTGATGTGGGGGGGAAGGACCTTTGTAAGCATATTCTGATTTCAAAATAATTTTATCACTCACTCTCTTTTCCCTTAATATAGGGAAAGAACAGTAAGAAGAGCCACTTCTTCCCTCCCATGAACAGAGACCACCGCCGGATCATCCACGACCTGGCTCAAGTGTACGGCCTGGAGAGCGTGAGCTATGACAGTGAACCGAAGCGCAATGTTGTAGTCATTGCAGTCAGGTGGGTTGGTCTTACCATCATAGGAGGAACTGCTTGGTGGGGCAAACTGGACCCGGGAAGCACTCTGTCAGTGTTTGCTTTCCTTACTTCCTCTCCTGGAAGAATAGTTCTCCTTCTGGGACAGCCACTCTGAGGTGATCTAAAGGTCCATTCAGAGAGCCAAAGCTCCACAGACTGATGCACCTAAAGAATACAAGCCTCACGTCTGCCCAGATCCACATCTGTCACTAGAAGCAGCATTCCTCAGGCTGGGTTGGGTGCCTGCCCATCACATCTGTTCCTTTTTCCCTTCTGTCCTGGCATGATGGAAACAGAAAGAATGCTGCACTGTGACTTAAAGCGTTTGCCATCAGAGGAAACTGGGCAGTAATGTGAGACAGGAGGGGACAAGGAGAATCTAGGATCAAGTGTGAGATGAGAAAAAGCAGGTAACCGGTGGTGGGAGGGACAAGGGTTAAATGAAGGTGACCATGCCTGAGCAGAGACAGGTCATATCAGAGAGTGCTCAGTAACATCATAGCATCACAGGCTGGATTTCTAACTCTGCCTGTCTCCACAGAGAATTCTCACTTTTCATTATTTTGTGTTCTTTTATCAGAGGGAAGTCTGTTTGTCCAGCTACCACGTTGACAAGTGTACTTGAAAAGGAAATGCAGGCACGGCCTCCACCCCCAATTCCTCATCACAAACAGTCAGACAAGTAAGGATTGTTCGGCTGCTTTCCAAAGGTCCTGGCTGTACAGAGAAGCTAGCAGGGTTGAGCTATCCTGGGCTGCCCCAGCCATTGGTGTCTTTTTCAGGCCTGACCTTGGGATTCCATGTTCAAATATATAAGGTTTGACTGGATGTCAGACACATTTGTCATGCCTGAGGGGTTCCAATTTGATGTTTACTATGCCCACTTCCGATCAAGGAGAGCAGTCATGATGTAATTTCCATGGTGTAGCTGGAGACACTGGAGAGTGGATTCGGTCTGTCACACCAGATGATTTAGGAACATCATGCAGTTTACAGCAGTTACTCTGGATGGAAGTGGGATTGGTGTGGGGAGTTGGCAGGAAAGGGGGAGTCTTTCGTGTTTTGCTCTACTTCCATACGATTTGAGTCATTTTTACAACAAAAACATGCATTCATAATTTAAAGAGAAAAGAAAACCACATTGGCAAGCAACAGCAAGTGTGCCAGGTGTTTTCTCAGGAGCAAGGAAAGAGCACTGTCCCTACCCCTCTCCCTGGCAGAGGGAAGCTGGCTGCCTTACTGTGATGAAGCAGAATTGTTGAAAGTTGCTCTGAAACCCATAGGGCTCCTACTGGTGTTCTGGCCTTCCACACAGAAGCCCTGGCAGTACCTTCTACACAAAACCTCTGGGAGCATGGGTAGAGCAATTTACAAGGTCAACATAAGGATCATAGCAACCGCTGTTCCCTTGGGACCAGATAGAGCAGCTGGGTGTTACTCATTGGACACAGCCCCAGCAGGAGCGTCTGGGGACATGTAACCCCCAGTGTCATCCCTGATCATCCCTGGGAAGTAGGTGGCCTAGATTCCATTCAGCAGATTACCTGTCTACATGGGCAGTGGTTTTGAAAACAGGTGGAGTATTTTACATATTATTCCACATCCGCCTCCAGTACCACCTAGGTATAACCATGTGTAGTCATGGTGTCTTTCACCCTCCCCACCCCTTTGTT